>JAGKTI010010297.1:0-28819 GCA_018397915.1 Birgus latro
ACACCCCCACTGACTTCGTTGGCACCCTGTCTAGCTCTCTTTACCTCCTTCCAGAACATTTTCTTACATTCCCTCCACTTTGCACTCAAATTCCTTCCAAACTCCTCATCCACTCTCTTCTTACTCTCTCTTACTAATCTTTTCACCTCTCTCCTCCTCACTACATATAACTCTCTCGTCCGTCTCTCAGCTTCTTTGTTGCCCCTGTTCCTCATCCACTCATTATATGCTTTCTTCTTTTGTGCCACAGCCTCTCTCACCTCTTCAGTCCACCATGCTGTTCCCTGAACCCCCTTTCGTCTTCTCTTCACCCCACACACCACCTCACATGCTGCACAGATTTCTTCTGTGAATACCTTGCACACACCCTCCACGTCCCCCATCTGCTCCAATCTATCTTTACCCAATCGCTCCTCCACTTCCCTTCTATATTCAGCCTTTATTCCATCCTCTTGTAACTTTTCTACCCTCCTTGTAACACATACTTCCTCCTGCCTTTCCCTTCTTCTCTTCCTCCATCTTGTTTGGACTCTGATTCTGGCCACCACCAAGTGGTGGTCAGAAAGTCCACTCCCCCAACCTCTATATACTCTTGCATCCATTACACATCTTCTCATCCTTTCATCCACACACACATAGTCAATCATTGCCTTCCATTCATTCATTCCCCGGTCCTCTCTTCTCACCACTCGCCATGTATACCTATGGATCATTTTGTGCCTGAAGAGGGTATTAACTACCACCAACCCCCTCCCAGCACAAATGTCCACTAAAGCACTGCCATTCTCATCCATCTCTGCAGGCACACCCGACTCACCAACCACTCCATCCACCTTCTCATTCCCTACTTTTCCACTCATATCTCCAATCAGAAACACTCTCTCATTCCTTTCAAACTTTTCCAAGCAGGCTTCCACATTTGTCCAAAACTTTTCTCTCACTCTACTTACACGATCTTGCGTTGGCGCATACACGCACACAATTGCCCACATTTGTAGTCCAGCTTTCACTCTTACCCACACAATCCTTGACCCAACTGATCCATACTCTCTTACATTCTCCTTCCACCCGTTGCTCACAGCAATACACATTCCCTCTTTCGCCCTCTCATTCTCACCCACTCCTGCGCATATACCCCATCCATATTCCCATTCTCTCACACTCTCACCTCGCCATTTAGTTTCAGTTATTCCACATATATCCACTTTCGCACTCTCAAGCACCTGTACAATCTCTCTCTCTTTCATCTCATCATTCATACCCCTCACATTCCAGGTCGCAATCTTTATCTCGTCCTTTGTCCGTTCCTTTGTCGTCAACTTTTCTGGTTCAGTGTTGTGCAGCAAATCACTTAACAATGGCGTGGGAAAACGGGCAGGAATGGCTACCTGATTAAGTTTGCGATAATCAACAACTGCCCTCATTTCCCCGTTTTGTTTAGGTACAAAGAAGAGTGGTGTGTTCCATGGGGTACCGAAGGTTCAGTGATGTCCAAACTTAACATTTCATAAACATACTGCTTTGCTAGTGCACGTTGTGAATGAGCAGTTCTTTACACTGGCATGTATATTGGTTTTGTTTCCTGTTTTACGTTAATATGGTGTTGGATTAGATTTGCACACCCTAAGTTTTCACCAGGTAATGCAACAGCTTGTCGATGTTTCTGCAGGACGTCTAGTATATGATTTTTCACATCTGAGTTATCTGAGCAAACCCAATGCTCTTTTATGCACTCTCTGTCTGACAAGTTTACTCTGCTTGATGTTCCCGCTACTGTCACTTCGCATATAAAGGCTGGGCAAATCTCTGACCTACAAATACAGGTTCCTTTCTTAATCGTCACATCTCCATTCATGGTGTTAGCTAAAATGACATTAGTCTCTCCCTTGTCATTTATCCAGCACAGGGTGCTCTCTGTCAAAAAGCCATTCATTCTAACTGTCTCTTCTAATGCAGTGACATTACAATTTCTCAGTTTACTCTTAATCATAACTTGCATGAATGATTTTGGTGGTAAATTTATATAATTAATGCTTGCTGGGCGAGTGAGCAAGTCACAGTTGGGTTGTGGGCGAGTGAGCGAGTCACAGTTGGGTTGTGGGTGAGTGAATGAGTCTCGTTTGCATTGTGGGTGAGTGAGTGAGGATGGGGTGTCAGTCTCTGACATCTGGTCTGCGTACCCCCATTTTCTTTGAGAAGTTGTACATCGGACTCACCCATTTTGGTTTTGTGTGTAATCATTCTTGTGATGCTAGTTTTCCAACAATTGCTGGTTGTATTATCAGGAGATAAAATTTCCTCTATGAATTCGCTGTCATAATGAATTCCAATGAAATTTGGCATCAATATTATATTTTCTCTCCTCATTGTGTTTAGTCCAAGTAGCATAATTCGTCTGGTTGATAATTTTTCCACTACATAAAAGGTGGTAGTGAATGATTTTGTGGTCTCTGTGAATTTCATGTTTAACTCAGTCATACCAATAACTGGTATTTCTTTACCATCCACTGTGTATAAATTTAAGTCTGAGTTTTCCAAAAACATCACTTTTCTTCTGTTTCTAAAAATTCTTTCTAACTCATCTTGCATTATTAAATTCACTGGTGAGCCTGAATCCAAAAATAATGAAATCTCTTCCTCCTCACGTAAAGCAGAGACCAAAATGCTGTCGTTTCCAAAGAGACTTCCTATGTAGACTACAGTATTTGTTTATTTGGGTGTTTTATGTGTCGTTGTCTTTTGTGCTGGTACGACCTTTCCCCGACCTATAGATGGATAGCAATTTTCTACTGTTTCACATTCTGAGGTCCAGTGACTGGAACACCAATGATGTCTACAATATGCTTCGAACCCTTTTGCTTTTTACCTATCCTCCTTCATTCTAATGTAACTCTCTGATTTTGTGTGACCAGGTTTTGCACAATAGTAACAGAGAGTGTTACTTGAGTTCAGCCTATGAGGTGAGCTTCCATTTGCGTGTCTTTGTGCCGATCGATGTCTACTGGGACTTCGGTCAGACTTTTGTACTGCCCTGTTACCTTGTGTGCGGGAACAAGTCCTTGAGCTAACCTGACTGTGTGTTTGTTTCTGAACTGAACAAGATTGTCCCTGGTCCTTGCCAGGACTTGACTTATTTATCCCTGCTACTATTTCTGGCACTTTGATCCCTGTCTTGTTGGCTTGTAATGTGTCAGTCACACCAACTTTACTGCAGATTAATTCCACCTCATAAATGAAATCAAGTAAACACATCCCTGGATTATAAGGGATGATTTTGGCTATTTTTAGCATCCTGTCAGGAAATTGGCATAGGGCTAATATGTAGCCAATGATGTTAACGACATGCACTGGTGACATATCACCATCCTCTGTGACAGTCTGAGTTTTCTAGGCTAGATAACAAGGTCTTCTTAATAGTGGAAATATATATATATTTTTTTAAATGCTAGGAAGAAGGAGCCAAAGGCTAGGAGCCCACGAACCATTCCTTCCAAGACAAAAACAAAAACAATAGAAGAGAGAGCCAAATTCAAGATCTGATCATTTCAAGATGCCTGGACACACCATGTTTAAAAGACTGGAGATCATAGGAAGTAGGATATACAAACAGAGGGAGGCAGTTCCAGAGTTGACCTGTTGCATAAATGAAGGATTGAGAGTAACGGTTAACTCTTGCATTAGAAAATTGGACAGTAAAGGGATGAGAGTTTGTTGCTAGACGGGTGCTGTGTGCCCGTTGTAGAGGTGGAGGGATGCAAGCAGACAGTTCAGAAGAACTTATTTTTATTTTTAAGATCAGGGATGATAATATATCAATTTAACCATTATTGATTGTGTTCTTAGCAAAAGCAGTAGCTGCTTCTACATCATGTAATAGAAAATATGTATTAACCTGGCTGTCTGTTCATCATCAGTCATGATGGAGTTGATATTTTACCATAAAGTGAAATAAACATAAAGCTTACCCTGTTAATTAGTATAGAAATGTAATTACCTTAGTCATGTTGATCAGAATAGAAATATAATTGCCATAGACAGAGGTTACAGTAGTGGTACAGTACATATAATTAAAGAATTATTACTGGGAAATACTTAATCTATACAGATTCATTGTACAGCACTTCTAATGCAGGCTTAAATGAGTGAAATTTTCAGTCCAGGTTTAAGTAAATATTTGTTTCACTTTGTGTCTGCCCTATACAGTAGAAACTTCATTTGTGCAAAATTCATTTTTTCTTTTTTTACTTATCATTTTGATATTGTTTACCCTCAGGCACAGGATACTTTTGGCTGTCTTTGATGCTCAGTGCTATAGTGTGGTGTTGTGCATAGGGCCAATCCTAAGCATAATTCTGGGGGCAGAACTGCTCTTGAGTGGTCTAGGTATCTTACCAAAACAGCAGTGGGACCAGTCAGAACCAGTCCAGATTGTTTTTAAAAGCCTCACAGATGTAGGTACTGTTTATGGACTTGTTAAATCAAGAAAGAAAAAAAATCTGCTTGCTTAAGTTAACCTGTACCATAGTTTTTGCTGTGTTCACTGGCTGTATTAGTGTTTTATTGAAAGTTGTTATTATTGTATACTACCATTTCCTGAGCAATGTTAATAGCTTGGAAATGTGGGCAGGGCTGTAGTTTTGCCAAGGCCATCTGGTGTGGGAGAGTTGCCAGGAGGGAAATATTGGTGTTGACGGGGTGAAACCAGGTATGTATGGTTGAGTGAATGGGAGCAGACTCTTGTCACTTGGTATATTAATAATTTCTACTTCTTTGGTATTTTCCTCTTCATGTTTATGGGTGTTATGTAGCTGTTAATAATTGGAAGTATGATTAGCATTAGTATCACTGTCCAGTATGGCATACCAAGGAGCTACTACCACTAGTACCGGTATGTAACAGGTGATTCATTGAGGAGGTCATGCTGGATTTATTTTTGTCACATTTCCAAGAGCTGAAATGAATACTTTTACTTAGGTACCTTTGGTAGGGTTTAGGTATTTCAGTACATCTAGTGGAGTTCATTATTTTATCATTCCAGTACCAGTAAGTGAGTGTGAGATGTTAATAAATTCTTTTAATTGCAGATGACAGCAAATTTGGACAGAAGCTAATGGAGAAGATGGGCTGGACTAAAGGCAAGGGCCTTGGACGAGAGGAACAAGGGATGAAGGAGCATCTCTCTGTCAAGTTGAAAGATAACACCAAAGGTCAGAAAAATTCATGTTGTCAGAGGTATATCCTGTGTAGTCTCATGGCATTTTGGTACATAGGTATGATTTTTTGATGAAACTGCATTTACAGGATGGTGGTATTGATCCCTGTCTCCTGACCAAAGTCCCTGTTTTTCTTTCGTTCCTTCCCTTTACTATCAAGCACGTTCCCACACATTGTGCAACCTAAATTGTTTGCTTGCATAACCCTTTGAATCTGGGTGCATCCTGTACAGTTTCTTCTTGGCGTTACAAGACAACTTTGTTCATCTTCAGTAGTAGTGGAGGGCTTCATTTAGGCTACATCTTTCCTCCCCATTTCAAAAAGTCTCCCATAAGGTAAATGAAATTGGAGATAGCAAGAACAAACCAATAAATACCTCAACAGATTGAAAGGGATATGGCAAATACAGTAATCCCTGTAAGACCCGAATGCCCAAGTCCCAGACATTTTGGGCTCGGGTCTTGAGAACCCAACAATGCCCCAAAAACACCAAAAAAAAATCCCCCCAAAAAAATCCGAAAATTTTTGAACCGTAACTTTGAACTTGGCGTTCAGCACCGATCAGCAGTATTTTGGCAGGTAAATAACGATCCTTTGCTTCCCTCCCCTCTCCAGTTACCACCTAACTACCATCAGGAGTAAGTGCTCCTCACAATCCTTTGCTTCCCTCCCCTCTCCAGTTACCACCTAACTACCATCAGGAGTAAGTGCTCCTCACAATGGCTGCCACACATGCTTGTTTTTGTGACTAAACAGTGAATAAACTGCAATACTGTATCTCACCACTAGACCACATGGGACTTCACAGTGTTGTGCAGTGTTAAGAAATTAGAAATCAGAGTGCAAAGGATTAGGTGCAGCCAAACACTGGAGGCGGTTTAATCGTTTAGTCTCCATAACGGACGGACGTGTTCTAAGTACTTTGGATACTGCTAAATATTTTCCATACTCACCTTGAATTCTTTATTCTCTGGTTCCATTTCATTTATTTCATGCTTTCTGTCCCATATTGGTGTGTTTAGGGTCTGAAAAAGGTGATGTTTATGTCCAGTTAGGAGTTTCATTAGGCTGTTAACTGGTAAATATTTTCCATACTCACCTCTAATTCCTCATTCTTTGGCTCTGTTTCATTTATTTCATGTTTTCTGTCCCTTATTGGTGTGTTTAGGGTCTGAAAAAGGTGATGTTTATGTCTGGGTGGTAGTTTCATTAGGCTGTCAGCTGGTAAATATTTACCATACTCACCTGTAATTCCTCATTAACTGGTTCCTTTTCATTTATTTCATGCTTTGTGTCCCCTATTTGTGTGAATAGGGTCTTAAATAGGTGCTATGCATGCCTGGTTGGGAGTTATGTAGGTGGTTTTATGAGTTAGGGTGAATTAGGGTCCATAAGTACCTATCCAGAAGCCTCAGGCCCTAGACCCTGACAAACCCAAGATCTGGACATGCCTATGGCTCTGTTATGTCAGATCTTGGAGGGATTACTGTACAGTATTTAACTTTTAACCCCTTTGTTACTGACGACCCAACCCCCCAGCCGCTACCCGCGTCCCCCTCAAACCAGATTTCCCATTCACTCCGCATGTTTGTGGGGTAGTGTATTATTTATCCTTACAGTGTACCCTTTCGGTTTATATTAATTTTTTTTTTATTGCCAAATACATATTGACCATGAGATATGTGTAACAAATTATGGTAGTAGTAGTAGTAAGCTACATAAAAAATATACATCTATATATCTATTTATTGCCAGATGCCTCAATCCTGCATGGGGTGGCCACAAACAAATCACCTCCACGCCGCTCTGTCCCCCACCATTTCACTACCCTGCTTCCAGCTCATACCCCTCTCTCTCATATACCTCTCCACTCCATCCCTCCATCTCATCCTCAGCCTCCCCCTCCCTCTCCCCCCCTCCACCTCACTCACATACACTCTCCTCGTCAGTCTTTCACTCTCCATCCTCTCCACATGCCCAAACCACCTTGACGTATTTCTCCTAACGCTTCTTATCACATCCACATCCACACCACAACGCTCCTTCACTTCCTCATTTGTTAGTCTGTCTCTCCATGTGACTCCACATGCTCCTCTCAAATAACTCATTTCCACTGCTCTCACTCTTGACTTCTGTCCCTCCAACAGGGTCCAAGCTTCACTTCCACATGTTAGAGTTGGTATGACAATACTGTCATGTAGCAACTTTTTCACTTCCATGCTTACTTCCCTGTTTCTTATCACTGCCTTCAAGGAACCAGCAACCTTCCTTCCCTGCTGAACCTTTTCAAGCACTTCACCCTACAGACTTCAATCCTTACTCATCACACTGCCCAAGTACTTAAATTCACTCACATTCTCCATATCCTTCCCATCCAATCTCACTGTACATTCACTGACTTCACCTCTCTCAAAGACCATCACTTTACTTTTCCCTACATTCACCTTTAGATTCCGCTTCTTACACACTTTCCCAAACTCATCTACCAAGCCTTGCAGCTCCCCTTTGTCTTTACTCAACAACACAGTATCATCTGCAAACAAGAGTACAGGGAGTTTCCAAACACTGCCCTCTCTCACTAGGGCCGCTCCAGCATCCACTGCCCGACCTTGTATCTCTTTTATAACCCCATCCATATACAGATTGAACTACCATGGAGACATGACACATCCCTGTTTCAATCCAACCATCAAATGGAAAAATTCACTCAGTTTGCCATCCACACATACTGCAGTCTTAGCACTATCATACATACTCTTCACTGCCTTCAACAACTTCCCAACTACTCCATATGTTCTTAATACTTTCCACAATCCTTGTCTATCTGCAGTCTTAGCACTGTCGTACGTTCTCTTCACAGCCTTCAACAACTTCCCATCTACTCCATATGTTCTTAATACTTTCAACAATCCTTGTCTATCCACTCTGTCATATGCTTTCTCCAAATTCATGAAGGCTTTATACAACTTCTTTCCCTTCTCTAGAAACTTTTCCACTAAAGATCTAAGAATGAATATCTGGTCTACACAACCTCTTCCCTTCCTTAAAGCTCCCTGTTCTTCTCCCACTAATTCCTCAGTTATTTTCCTAACTCTGTCAATATGTGTCCTACCATATACTTCTCCTATTACACTAAGAAGGCAAATGCCCCTATGATGTACATACTGAACATAAATAAAAACGTATGTAATTATTTACCTTGTAGTGTAGGCTGTAGGTGAGGTATATACAGTATAACCTCACTACAGCGGACTTCATTACACTGGAATTTGCTTTTTTCGGAGTCAGGAAGCCAACCGGAATAATTTCTTATATATCAGGAAAAATCTGATAAAGCTAAAAGCAGCCCGGACTGCCTAACCTCATGGTGGGGTGGCCATATTGTCCGTGCGGTTTGTATTCGTGTGTTGGCTGGTGGTGGGCTTGCAGCATAGCTATTGTTCTTAGTGTACATTTCAGTATTTGAAAAGTGTTTAAAATTAAGTTATACCCATAATGTGCTTTCTAAATGCTATAAAATTAGAAAAAGGGTCTGCATTAATATTAATATTAAGACATCAAGCTTTAATCACACGGCTAGCGGTTTGTGTGTTTGTGCGTCAGTTCGTGGTGAGCTGGCGGCATTGCTATTTTTCCTCCATATCATTTCCCTCTCTTATCATTTTCCCAAAGTCACTGATTACTGTTCAGTGGTGACGAGTGATAAGTGAAATATACAAAGTGATCTCCCTACTATCCGGACGTCCACTATCCGGATGCATCACTATTTGGACATCGTAGGCTGTCTGACCCCCAAAATGCCCCAAAATCCGAAAAAATCCAGTTTTTTGGGACCGCGTTAGTTTGAATTTCCCGCGCGCGCCGACCGGCTGTGTTTTCGCACCTCCCACTTCTGTCACGGTCTCATTTCCCGCTCCGCTCCTGGCTCGTCAACACGCTCTCAAAATGGCTGCTGAAGTGCTTGGTTTTGTGGTGATACCTTGATGCTGCTCTTCACCTTCTTCATCATGTGTGTGATGATGGCCCAGCCACCTGAGAAGAGGAAGAAAGTGGTTCTGACTCTGGAGAAGAAGAGGGAGGTATTGGAGAAGGTGGATGCCGGGTGGCCGACATCACGGATCCTCCGTGAATTCAACCTCCCTTGCTCCACTTTGTTTCATATCAAGAAGTCCCGAGACAAACTACAGCAGTACACGGCTGATTTCGCTTCAAAGACCAGCTGAAACGTGGAGAGGAAGATGATGTTTACTCCTAAGTATGCAGACATCGACCGTTCCACGCTCATCTGGTATCGACAACAACGTGCTGCCGGTGTGTTGGTACATGGAACAGAGCTGAAGTTCGCAAGGCTACAGGACACCCCAGACTTCAAGGCATCTGAAGGTTCGCTCTTCGCGTTCAAGTTATGACACGGACTTACCAACCGTAAGACCCATGGCGAATCTCTGGATGCTAATGACAAAGGAATAGAACAGTTTCAGCAGAAGGTGAAGGGCTTGATTGACAGGGAGGGCCTCACTCTCGGTCAAGTCTACAACACTGATGAAACTGGCCTATTTTATCGTTCAATACCCACAAACACTCTCGCTGAGGAGACGGAGAAGCGTGTGCCTGGTCCAAAGCTCCCCAAGCAACGGGTGTCTGCTTTGTGCTGTGCAAATGCTAACGGCATGCACCGGCTCAAGCTCGTTATTGTAGGCTGTGCAAAGCAGCCTCTGTGCCTTCGTGAGTTAATGGATGTCCTTCCTGTCGTGTGGTATCATTCTCTGAAGGCTTGGTTCACAACCAAGATCTTCAGAAATTGGTTTCACCAACACTTTGTCAAGGAGGTCATTCATTATCAGACGGAGACACTGAAAATCCCACGCGACCAGGTAAAGGCCCTCCTGATTCTAGACAATGCACCTGCGCATCCGTCTGAGAAGGAGTTGGTGGCTGAAAATGGCCGCATTAGGTGTCTGTTTTTGCCACCTAATACGACTGCTTTCATCCAACCAATGGACCAGGGAGTGATTGTGGCAACGAAGAGGCTTTACCAGCGGAGGTTTTTGGACAAGGTGATGGTTGTCTACGAGGACGAGGACGATCGCAGGGCGCAGGGAAGGACGAGACATGCGAAGACAAAAAACTGTCGAAAACCTTCGCCGATACAACCTCAAGTCTGCCATCTACAACTGGGCCAGTGTATGGAAGGAATTCTCTGTCAAGACTTTAGAAAATGGTTGGTCTCGGCTGCTTCATGGATGTGACGTGGTGCACGATTTTGTAGGTTTTGACGTGGATGACTTCCATGCAAGCCTTCGTGCGGGTAGAGACAATGTGGATGTCGACGAAGTGCGTGAGTGGTTGGATGACGACAAGAGCGATCTTGGGTATCAGATCACGTCTGATATCGAGATCGCATCTACTGTTGCTGGTCCGAGTACCGAGCAAGAAGATTCCGATGAGGACAGCGACGATGATGCAGACTCCTCACGGTTTGCCACTACTCCAACCATCCCCCAAGCTGAGCGCACTCTGGGAACATGTGGAGTTCGTTCTCGACTACCTAGAACACCCAGACTGCGACAGGGAGATGAGGCCCTTGGGACTTGTGGATGAAGTGCGAGCTTTCAGGCAGTGCATCATTAATCATCAGAATTGTCGCTGCTTGCGTCAATCAACCATTGACAGTTTTTTCAGGCCAGTCAACCCTGCCGTCGTCAACCCTCACTCCACACCATCATCTCACCAAGACAGGCCTTCTAGCTCCGAGCCACAGCCCAGCACATCTGGCACGGCGGAGTCACCACTGGATGTTAGTTTGCGTCTATCTTCTGAGTCCTCTGCAGTGGATAGCGTATCACCACGTCCCACCAAGGAGCCCCTACGCTGCCTCCATCAGCTCATCTCGGACTCTGACAGCGACTAAATTCTCCAGGACTCGTCACTAGACCACATGGGAATTTACTGTTATGTACAGTGCAGTGAAGTGATGTGATGCAAGTTACGCGAAAGAAAACGTTGTGGAAAGTGCTGGTGATTGTAAAGTGCAGCGGAAGTGCTAAGGTGTAAGGTGTGTCAGGTGCAAGGTCTTACTGTCAGAGTCTGAGATGACCGAGCGGGTTATACATCAGGATGGCAGCATCACTCTCATAAGTACCCTAACTTCATCAAAATTCCTTGTTTTGTTCTTTCCATATCATTAATCTCATACATAGACTGTGTGAAAGATGATTTCCATAATGATTTTCATGTCTAACCTGTTTTCAGCATGCTGTAAATTGGTGAAAAAATTCCCATAAATGTTAATCATAATTTCCTGCTTTCAATTTAATTTTTTCATGCATGGTTTTGAAGTGCACAAGCTATGAAAAAGATGAATGCCATTGATTTGTGTGAAACATGATTTCCATAATGATTTTCATGTCTAACCTGTTTTCAGCATGCTGTAAATTGGTAAAAAAATTACCATAAATGTTAATCATAATTTGCTGCTTTCAATTTAATTTTTTCATGCATGGTTTTGAAGTGCACGAGCTAAGAAAAAGGTGAATGCCATTGATTTGTGTGAAAGATGATTACCATAATGATTTTCATGTCTAACCTGTTTTCAGCATGCTGTAAAGTGGTAAAAAAATTACCATAAATATTAATCATAATTTCCTGCTTTCAATTTAATTTTTTCATGCATGGTTTTGAAGTGCACCAGCTATGAAAAAGGTGAATGCCATTGATTTGTGTGAAAGATGATTACCATAATGATTTTCATGTCTAACCTGTTTTCAGCATGCTGTAAATGGGTAAAAAAAAATTACCATAAATGTTAATCATAATTTCCTGCTTTCAATTTAATTTTTTCATGCATGGTTGCCACTAGTATTGAAGTGCACCAGCTATGAAAAAGGTGAATGCCAGTGAATTTCATGTCCGGTCATAACCTAACCTAACCTAACCTAGCCATTTTGTTCATCATAATTTCCTGCTCTTAATTTAATTTGTTCATGCATGGTTACCACTAGTATTGAAGTGCACCAGCTGTGAAAAAGGTGAATGCCATTGATTTTCATGTCCTGTACCTAAACAAAGCTGCCAACTCAGTGAACAGCTGAGCCTAACTTACCTCAAATTCATTCTTTTTGGGTAAAATTTAAATGAATTCATGCTTTGTGTTCATTATTTTAGTGCACTAGCTGTGAAAAAAGGTGAATGCCAGTGAATTTCATGTCTGGTCATAACCTAACCTAACCTAACCTAACCTAACCATTTTTCTGGTAACAATTTACATCATTTACTGTATTTGATGCTTTGTATCCAATAATTTAGTGCATAAAATGTGAGAAAAGATGATTTCCATGTCCGATACTTACTTATACTATGGTGGCAAGTTCTGAGCACCTATGCCTTACTCACCTCTAAATCATCATTTTTTGGTTAAAATTCAATTAATTCATGCTTTGTGTGCATTATTTATGTGAAAGGGGACCTAAGTAAGTGCTATACATATCCAGTAGGGAGGTAGGAAGGTAGTTTTCTGATTTAGGTTAGGTTAGGGTCATGAATGACCGGTGCTGGAGCTTCAGGGCCACTATCCGGACAAGACCACTGTCCGGACATGCCTTTGGCTCTGTTACGTCGGATATTGGAGGGATTACTTGTAAGATCGTAAAAATTAAGGTGCATAGAGTGTACAGTAGAGTATTTGAAAAATACTTAAAATTAAGTACACCACACGGCACACAAGGTAGAAGCTACACCTCCCATTCCCGTCCATGATTCAGCTCTTGTCAGTGAAGACAATTTGGACGATGATTTACTGTTCCTTGACGATGACCCTGAAGATAATGGGCAATAATTTTGAAGGATATGCTGTGAAGGATTCTTCATTAGGTGCTGAATGATGATAAAAACCAGGCCAGGTGGTGGGGCAGAGAATGGTGAGCCAAGTGAGTTGGAATGGTTACATAAGAAAACTTCTTTTTTGTTTTTTGTGTGTATGTGTGTGTCCAAACCTTGCTCAAATTTTACTGTGTCATGCAATAAATTATTTATAGTGGAACTAGAAAAAATAAGAGGCAAATGAGATACTGTCACAAGTCAGAATGAACTGGTGGAGGTGAAGCAAGATGGTGGCCATGATGCTTGCTGTAAATGAAAATATCTTATTTTTTATGTTACATATGCCATTGTTGAGTCTAAACCTTGCTAAAATTATACTGTGTAATGCAGCAAATTATTTTTAGTGGCATTTTAGAAAAGTTAAGAGACAAAAGGGATATTGCCATTAGTTTTAAGGAACTGCTGGGGTGAAGCTAGATGGTGGCTATGACACTTCATGTATGAAAATTATCTTCCTGTGAGTGTTACAGTGGCCTTTGTCGAGTCTAAACCTTACTAAAATTGTACTGTGTTATGCAATAAATTATTTATAGTGGCATTTGAGAAGAGTTAAGAGGCAAATGGGTTAATGACCCAATCTAGAAGGAAATGGTGAAGTAGGATTGTGGCCATAACGCTTTTCATGTATGAAAATACCTTAGCAGGGGGAAGTCCGTATGTTGCTTTTTCCAGAATGACTTGGGCCCCAATTTGTCCATTCTAGTGAGGTTTTACTGTAGTAGATAAATCCGAGGCAGATGAGGGGTAATAAGTAGATCTGAGGGTGAAGAGGGGAGGTAGGGTGGCATGCTCCGAGGCTGGCACACCTGGTGCACTCTGAGGCAGGTCAGGTGTGAATCACTGGGCGTGCCAGACCTGGAAGTGTTCAGGGGAACACAAACCAGGCTGTTGAGGGCAGGCAGGGCAATGTTTTCTGCTCAGCTTTGTCTTGCCCTCTCTGTGACATATCCTGCAGCGCTTCTGAGGTTGCTTGTTTTTCTCAGTGGCAGGTATGGTCAACAGTCCATGGCACTGAGTAGCCCCTGCAGCCCCACCTCCCTGCCTTTTTTTCTAGGAGGATTTTTCTTATTCTTTGACCAAACATAAGGCATCATATCCCATTGAGCACTAGGAGAGGAGTTCGTAGGTGACCAGCTTGACGAAGTTCCCAGATTCAATCCGCTTCATGTTAGGGTGCAAATTCATGTCGATTGTTCTGGTGTTTGACAGCCTTCGTGAAATAATATGTAGTCCAAACTTCTTGAACCATGCATATGATTTACGAGTGGGATCAGTGGGCTTCAATATCTGGTCTACCAAATCCACAGACCCCATCTGCTCATTGTACTTCTGGATTGGCACTGTTTTTTCTTTTTATTTCTTCTTGTCTTCCTTCAGGTAATGTGTTCTCTCCATGAACCCTGCCTCATACTTGTTGGTGATTACATGGATGTACAGTCGACCCCTAAATCAGTGGAGTCATAGGGGGGGACGAGTGTCCGTTGCTTGAAAATGAAGGGAAAAATAGGCTAAAACTCGAAAAATAGCAAAATAAATACAATGGTATTGAAGATGAGGTGCATCGATGCTATCGCGGACTAGTTTACCTCACAATACCCTGTTTTCTATGGACCCAATATATTATGATGTGCAGTACAGTACTGTGTTACAGTAATTTTTTAGTTCAACTTCATTTATTTTTTGTACTTGTAAAGAGAAATACTGTATGTAGTTAGAAATGAAAAAAGATGTACACTCACAATCACTAACTTCTGCCCAGGGGTGCCCCTTTACTACCCTTGTATAACCAGGGAAGAGGAGAGGGGGGGATGAAATGAGCTCCACCTGCCCCTCCCCCAGCTCCCAACCCTCTCCCTTCCCCAGCTCCCAACCCTCCCCCATACTCCTACCCCGCCCCACTGGTCATTCTTAACTGGCAGTTACATCTCTAGCTGATTTCATGCTTAAACACTCTTGGTCCTGCTGCTAATACAAACACAGAAAACTAGGATATGTTAAAGTACAGTATATGATATAACTGTCAGCACGCTGCAGCAAGAAATTAATGCATTATGATGTTGACAGTAAAACAAAAACGTTAACAACGGCCACTTCAGGCCTCACGTGTTGGGTGCACTGCTTTGGAGAGAGAGAGAGACACACACACACACACACACACACACACACACACACACACACACACACACACACACACTGACACACACACACACACACACACACACACACACACACACACACACGTATTCACATGCACAAGACCGCACACAGGTCGTAGAGGGAGAGAGACAGAGCTGCTCCTGGATCGAGGGGAAATAATCGCAGAACTAGCACCGAAAAGGAGATAGCCTATTGTGATTATGTGGTTGAATGCGTGAGTGGTGGTCCCGTCGGATATTAGTTTTAAAAAACGCAAGCTTCGTCCCTAAAAATACGAGACAAAGTGAAAAAGAAAGTTTCCATATGGTTGTATCATGGCGGAGAGAGACGGAGGATTGTTTACAACTGGCGAGGGGGAATTTGTGGGCTTCTCCGAGCTAAATGTAGGCAAAGGAAGTGATAAGCTGCAACAAACAAGAGTAGCAGGAGTAGAGAAAACGGCGGAGAGGAATGTCCAGGAGTTTAAAAAGGTATGGGAAGTAATTAAGCAGCTGCAGGAACGGACCATAGAGCAAGAGAGAGAGATCAAAGTCCTACAGAATAGACTGGAAAAGGTTAGCACACGTAGTGAGGAACAAGAAAAAGAAGTTACAGAATTAAAGGCGAATAACGAATCCGCATCAAATGAAATAAAACAGCTGAAGAGGGAGAATAAGAGTTTGGAAGAAGAAAGGGACAGAATAAAAAGTAAACTAGATGAATACGAATCAAAATCGAGGAGGCAAGATGAGCATATTCAGGAAATCAAGGAGCAACATAAGGGGTGGAAGAAAATACAGGAGGAAGGAAATGTAAATTTGAAGGAAATCATAGAGCAACAAAGTAAGGAAAAAGTGGAAAAGGAAGTGGTTAGAGTACTAAGAAGTAGAGAATCTTTGGTCAGGGATATAGCAGACAAGAAAAAATGTGTGATAATTTCAGGAATAAAAGAAAAACGAATGACAGTGAGATCTGAAAGAGAAAGAGAGGAACTGAGCAAGGCTAAAGAAATAATATCACTGGTTATGGAAGGAAACAATGAAGCCCAAGAAGAGATTGAAGAAGTGTTTAGGTTAGGAAAGTACGAGGATGGTGGGGCAAGGCCCATGAAAGTAAAGTTTAAGTCCCAAGTAATAGTGAATGAAATCATAAGTAGAACGTGGAAATTGTCAGATAAAGAGGGGTTTAAAAATGTTTGGATTATGAGAGATGCAAATGAAGAGGAAAGAGCTAAGTTAAAGGAGTTAGTAAAGGAAGCAAAGATAAAAAACGAACAACGAACGGAGAAAGAGAAGACAGAGTTCTATTGGAGAGTTATGGACCAGAAATTGAGAAAGTGGTACCGACGGAAGGAAGGAGAGATGAGAGTATAAAAAACGATGAAAAAAGTTTGAAAGTGGCGTACACAAACATTGATGGACTAATATCGGCAAGGTTAGAAATCAATGATTTTTTGAGGGCACACGAACCAGATGTTATGTGCTTTGTAGAGACTAAATTGAAAGAAGATATTGATATTCATATGGGAGGTGGGAAATACAAATTATGGAGAAGAGACAGAAAAGAAAAAATGGGAGGAGGAGTGATGATAGCAGTGAAGGACAATATAAACGTAGATACTGTGGAAATGGCAGAGGGCAGGGCCGAAGCCATAAATTTGAAATTAGAAACTGGGGAGAATTGTAAGAGAGATATGGCAGTGGTATATGTTCCCTCTAAGACGAGAGCATGGAATGACGATGAATACCAGATGTTGTCAGACATGGTTAGTTATCTACAGAAAGTGATCGAGAAAAGCAACAATATAATCCTAATGGGTGACTTTAATTGTAAAGAGGTGAACTGGGAGGAATGGGACTCGGGAGGCAGCGAAGATTCGTGGGGCACAAAATTGTTAAATATAGCAATGAATAATGTAATGACACAGTGGGTTAAAGAAGAGATACGATTCAGAGGTGATGACACACCAGCAAGATTTGATTTGCTACTATCCAGGGAGCCTGATGTAACTGAATCATTAAATTATCTGTGTCCTAAAGGAAAGAGTGATCATGTGGTCATTGAGTTCCAGATGATGATAGGGAACGTGGTGCCAAGAGATGAGCTTTATAGGCAAGGAAGATACAACTTTGGGAAAGCCAACTTTGCAGAATTGAGAAAATTTTTTGAAAATGCGGACTGGAGAGGGTTCAGAGAAACAAGAGAGATACAAAGGAAGTGGGATATCTTTTTGGACCTCTACAATTTGGGAGTGGAAAAATATGTGCCAAGAGTAAGTGGGAAAGAAAACAGGAAAAAGGTGTGGTTTAATAGAAGGTGTATGATAGTGAAAAAAGAGAGGGACATGGCATGGAACCAATGGAGAAAGAGAGGTAATATCAGAACAAAGGAAGAATATAAAAGAACTAGAAATGAATATACAGGAATACGTAGAGTGGAAGAAAGAAACTTTGAAAAAGGTATAATTGACAAATGTAAGGATGAACCCAAATTGTTTTATAGATTTGTTAATGGCAAATTGAAGCAAAGGGAAGGAATCACCAAACTGAAAGTAGAAGGAGAGGTCTACAAGGATGCAGTAATGCAAGCTGAAGTAATGAACAAATGCTTCCAATCGGTTTTCACTAAGGAAAGGGAGTTTGTGGAAGGAGAGGGAGTGATTTGAAATGTAGTGATAAAAGATATAAAAGTGGAAGTGCAGGAAGTCTATAAATTACTGGGAGCTCAAGATGTAAGGAAGGCCCCAGGACTGGATGGAATCTCTATTTGGGTACTGAAGGAATGCAGAGAACAACTGGCGGATAAGATTCACAATTTAATTGTGTGCTCCTTGGAAGAGGGGAAAGTGCCTCGGGAATGGAAGAGGGCAAATGTGGTGCCAATCTATAAGGGAGGAAACAAGGAAGAACCCCTGAATTATAGACCAGTGTCCCTAACCAGCATGGTTGCAAAATTGTGTGAGAGAATCCTGAAAGATAGATGGATAAAGTATCTGGAAGAGATGAATATTTTGACTGAAAGTCAGTTTGGATTCAGAAGTGGAATGTCATGTGTTTCCAACTTGTTGAGCTTCTACTCAAGGGCGATTGACGTGCTACAGGAGAGAGACGGTTGGGTGGATTGTGTGTACTTAGATCTGGAGAAGGCCTTCGACAAAGTACCCCACAAGAGACTATTATGGAAATTAGAGCATATAGGAGGACTGAAGGGAAGCCTCCTGGAATGGATGAGAGACTTTTTGAGTGACAGACAAATGAGGACAGTAATAAAGGACAGGACATCTGGATGGAGGGAAGTAACAAGTGGTGTCCCACAGGGCTTGGTGTTGGCACCAGTAATGTTCTTGATTTATGTAAATGATATGGTAGATGGAGTGAACAGCTACGCAAGCCTGTTTGCTGATGATGCAAAGATCTTGAGAAAGGTAGAGGTTGAAGAGGACTGTAAAATGCTACAGGAGGATCTGGATAGGAAATATGATTGGAGCCGGATGTGGGAAATGAAATTCAACGCAAAAAAATGTAAAATATTAGAAATGGGTAAAAGTACCAAGAGGCCATCATTGAATTATTTGATGGGTAATGAACCAATTAGAAAAGCGAGAGAAGAGAAAGATTTGGGAGTGCTGGTCCAGGATAGTTTTTCACCTGAAAAGCACATAAATAAGATAGTGAGAGAGACATATTAAACTCTTGACCAATAAAAGAGTGGCATTTCATTACATGGATGAGGAGATGATGAAAAAATTGATAGTAGCCATGATCCGGCCCAGGTTAGAATGTGCAGCAGTAGTGTGGTCCCCACACAAAAAGAAAGATATAACCAAGATTGAGAGAATACAAAGAACAGCAACCAAGATGGTCCCCAGTCTGGCAGATCTATCATACAGTGAGAGGCTAGAAAGGCTGGATTTGCCCTCCTTAGAGGAAAGGAGAGAGAGGGGCGACATGATTGCAGTGTTCAGGACCATGATAGGAGTGGAAAAAATTGACAGAGAAAATCTGTTTGTGTGGGATGAGAGATCAACAAGAGGACACGGAATGGAACTAAAGAAGCCAAGCTGCTCGAAGGACATCAAGAAATATAGTTTTCCTTATAGATGCATAGACCTGTGGAGTAGCCTGGACAAAGAGATCGTTCAGTCTAAAAACTTAAACGAGTTTAAGGCAAAATTTGACTTAATGAGAAACAGAGACGGGACCCCACGAGCGTAGCTCACTTCCTGTATATCACAATTAGGTAAATACAATTAGGCAAATACAGACACACACACACACACTTACACACACACACACACTTACACACACACACACACACACACACACACACACACACACACACACACAAACACACCAATAAACAAAAACATGCACTTAATGACACAAACAAAAATAAAAACATGCACATACTGACAGATACACACACGTGTCTCAAACCACCTCTCAAGGAACCTTAAGTAGTTTTCAGGAATTGTCCTGTCTCTTTCAGTCTTGTTCAAAATTTGAAGTATTGCAAGTTATTATAGTCTACCAAAAATGTAAAGAACTATTGTCAGTAAGTATACATGAATGTTTTGTAGGAATTTTGGGATCAGTTGTTCAGTTTAGTACTGCAACCAACCTTAAACATGGCCATCAATGTAAACATTGGGGAACTGGAATTTCCAGGATTTGACAGTGAAACAAATGTTATGGATTTGGTCAAAACGTTGATTATGAGAATTAGCGAACTAGAAGAGAAAGTGGAAGATGTAGTATCAAGAAACATGCCTGAAAATACCGAGAACTATACAGAGTTTGATACAGGCCAATGAGACAGCGAACCAGGAGATGGAGAATTTGAAACAAGAAAATATTGAATTAAGGAGAAAACTAGATGAGAGCAGTAACAAAACAGAGAAGGTAAGTAGTGTGTTAGAAGAGCAAAAATCAAAGTGGGCACATGTAGAAGAAGAACAGAAAGAAGTGGTCAGTTTAAGGGAAATTATTCAGGAAGAAAGGGAAATGAACAAGAAAAAAATGGAAGAAAATGTAGTGAAAATATTGAAGAAAAAAGAGAAAATAGTGAGAGAAACAGTAGAAAGGAACAGATGTGTGATAATATTTGGAAACAAGGAGGAGGAAGAAAAAGTTAGGTCTGTGAGACTCAAATCAGGTGAGGAAAATATTGGGCAAGATCGATCCCGAAGGAAACAAGTGGGAAAAAGAAATTGAGGAAGTAAGGAGGATAGGGCCATATAAGAAAGGGGAAACAAGACCAATTAGAGTTAAGATGTCATCAGAAGCTGTAGTAAATGATTTACTTAAGGTGATCTGGAAACTAATTAAGAGGCAGGGATGGAAAATATTATGGTAAGAAAAGATTTGAATGAAGAAGAAGAAGAAGAAGGAGAGGTTTTAAAATCTTTGAAGGACCAGGTAAAGGAAAAAAATGAGAGAAGGACAGAGGAAGAACGTAAAACTTTTTTTTGGAGAGTGATGGATATGAAAGCAAGGAAGTGGTATGTGAAGAACTAGATGTGAAGGAAACAAGGAGGATGGATGTGAATATGAAAAAGAGAATGAGTAAAGATAAAAACAGTGCAGCAAATCTGAGTATCATGTACAGTAATGTAGATGGGTTAATATCTAAGAAAGGGGAAATTGGAGATTATTTAAATGAAAGTAAACCTGAAATTGTTTGCTTGGTAGAGACTAAATTTCCCTGAGATATTGATACAAAATTATTTGGATGGAACAGTTATAACATTTGGAGGAAGGACAGAGAAGGTAAGTTTGGGGGAGGTACAGTGATATTAACCCGTAATGACCTAAGAGCAAAAAATATAGAAATTGAAAATACCATGGCTGAACTTTTGGGAGTTGTAATAGAGGACAGTTATGGAGAAAAAATGGATGTAATAGTATTTTATATACCCCCCAAAACTAGGGCATGGACGAAGGAAGATTACGAACAGTTAATAAGAGAATCCATTATTAGGCTAAAAATGTTAATTGAACGAAGAAATAGAATAATATTAATGGGAGATTTTAACTGTAGAGAAGTTGATTGGGAAAGTATGAATGCTGGGAACAATGAGGAATCATGGGGAAATGAATTAATGGAATTGGTGATGGAAAACATGTTAACCCAATTGATCAAAGAAAACACAAGAATTAGGGGTGATGACGAACCATCCAGGCTCGACCTAGTATTCACAAAGGACCCAAATGATGTGAGGAACATAACCTACCAATGCCCATTTGGTAAGAGTGATCATCTGGTAATTGAGATGGACGTGGTATGAGTAAGGGAAGGAGAAAGAGATGAAAAACACAGAGAAAATAGATACAGTTATGAGAAGGCAGACTTTGCTTCCCTGAGGAACTTTTTCCAAAATGTAGAATGGAGTAAAGTGAATATGATCACAAATGTTGATGAGAAATATGAGTTTTTGACAGAAGTATATAAAACAGGAGTTACTAAGTATGGCCCAAAATTTTCTGCACCTATGGAAAGGAAGAAAGAATGGTTTAACAACAGATGTAGGATGGCACAAGAGGCAAGAAAAAAAGCATGGAATAAAGTGAGAAGAAGGTATAGTGAAAGGGCTTGGGAGAAGTACAAGCAGGTAAGAAATGAATATGTAAGGGTACGGAGAGAAGAGGAAAGGAAATATGAAAAAGATATTGTATCTAACTGTAAAAAAGAGCCGAAACTATTTTATAGGTTTGTAAATGGCAGAAGGAAAGCTAAGGACAGTATAATACGACTGAGTGATGGAGGTGAAACATACGAAAGAGAGGAAGACTTGTGTGAAATAATGAACAACAAGCTGCAGTCAGTTTATGTATTGGAAGACGAATTTAGGGAGCCTGAAATGGAACCCAGGCTGATGGGAATGGCCGAAATTACAGTTGACATGAATGAGGTACTACAGCTGATGAAGGATTTGGATGTGAGAAAAGCAGTGGGACCAGATGGTGTGGCTGGATGGATCCTGAAGGAATGTGCCGACCAGTTAATGTGGCCAGTTTTTGTCATCGTCAAGACCTCACTTGAAAATGGACAGTTACCTAAAGATTGGAAAAGAGCAAGTATTGTGCCAATCTTTAAGGGAGGAGATAGGGAGGATTGTAAAATCTGTGAGAAAATTATTAGAAAAAGATGGATAAAGTATTTAGAAGAAAATGAAGTGATAACACCAAGACAGTTTGGTTTTAGGGAAGGAAGATCATGTGTTACTAACCTATTGAGTATCTACAGTAGGGTAATAGATGTCATACAGGAGAGAGAGGGATGGGCGGAATGTGTCTATCTTAAGAAAGCATTTGACAGGGTGCCCTATAGGAGACTATTGTAGAAGTTGAGAACCTTTGGAGGGGTGCATGGGAAACTATTAAAGTGGATGGGAGATTATTTGATAGGAAGGCAGATGATAACAGTAATAAGAGACAAGGTTTCACAATGGAGAAATGTGATTAGTGGAGTACCCCAGGGCTCTGTCCTGGCCCCAATAATGTTTCTGATATATGTAAATGATTTGCCAGAGGGTTTGGATAGTTACATGAGTATGTTTGCAGATGATGCTAAAATTATGAAACATATTAAATGTATTGATATTTGTAAAGAACTGCAAGAGGACTTGGACAAACTACACAGCTGGAGCCAGACTTGGATAATGGGACTTTAATGCCAAGAAGTGTCCTGTATTAGAAATGGGAATAAGTGAAAGAAGACCACACTGGACACATAAAATGGGCAATGAGATAATTAGTAAAAGAAAGGATGAGAAAGACTTGGGAGTGATTATTCGGGATGACTTGTCACCAGAAAAGCATATAAACAAAATCATTGGGGGAACTTATGGATTACTGACCAACATGAGAGTGGCTTTTAATTATATGGATGAGGAAATATTGAGGGAGTTGATAGTAACCATGATAAGACCAAGACTAGAGTATGTGGCTGTGGTATGGTCACCTCATTTGAAGAAGCATATTGATAATCTAGAGAGGGTTCAACGGATGGCAACGAAGATGATACCACTTTTAAGGGAACTCACCTACGAGGAGAGATTGGAAAAACTGAAGTTACCAACACTGTGCGAGAGAAGGGAAAGAGGTGACTTGATCACGATATTTAGAAATGTAAGAGAACTACCTGGAAAGGGTGGATAGAGAGGATCTTTTTGTGTTGGTTGATGGAAGAACAAGAGGTCATGGCTTCAAGTTGAGGAAAAGTAGATGTCTTAATGATCTCAAAAGGTTCAGTTTCCCGAACAGAAGCATAAGTATTTGGAATGACTTAGACGAAGAGGTAGTGCAGGCGAAAAACATTCACGTATTTAAAACTAGATTAGATGAATGTAGTTATGGAGACAGGACAGCACGAGCTTAGCTCAATTCCTGTATACTACAAATATGTAAGTACACACAAACACACACACACACACAGACACGTACGCACGCCAGCACCCAACACATGAGGCCTGGTATGACCATTGTCAGCGTTTTTGTTTTACTGTCAACGTTATAATGCATTAATTTCTTGCTGCAGTGTTCATAGTTATATATTTTTTACATGTCCTAGTGTTTTGTCTGTGTATTAGTAATGTGACTATGAGTGTAAAGTATTGGGTTAGCTCGAGATCTAACTGCCAGTTAAGAATGACGAGTATGGGGTTGGGTGGGGAAGGGGTATGGGGGAGGGTGGGGAGCTGGGGTAGAGGCAGATGGAGCTCGTTTCGTCACCCTCTCCCGTCTTCCCTGGATATACAAAGATGCAAAGGGGGCACCCCTGAGCAGAAATTACTGATCGTGAGTGTACCTGTAATGAAATTAAAAAATGACTCTTGTCTGGAGTGATTCTCTGCCAGCAGATATTGTCCGTTGCCTCCGAAATCTGTTGATTCGGGGTCTGTAGAATCGAGGGTCAAGTGTATTTTGTGTCTCTAAACTTCACGCGAAGGGGGTTGTCCTTCCTTGAAAATAGTGCTTGGCCTTTCTGCAGTGGTTCATTTCTCACAATTTGGGGGACTCCTCTAGTTGCACGTATAGTGCCTGTCATAAGTGTATCCCGCTCTAGTAAGTTCTGGGCAGTGTGCAAGGAAGAGTACCAGTTATCTAGCACCACATGCCTTCCCTTCTTCAGGAGGTTGCCCATGAGGAAAACTGGTACTTGCTTAGACTTGCCTAAGGCAGACAGGTCTGGATCCTCCAACATCAGGTCATACAGGCATGGTGTATGTAAGCAAAAATTCCATGTGTATCTCTGGCACTGGGGGAACTTTGCATAGTGCAAATTGTTTCAGTCCAAACCACTTCCTCTTGATATATTGCCTGAAGTGTTTCCTGCCTTTGTAGAGGATGAGGGATTTGTCCACTGCAAAATTCTCCCCAGCAGGAAAGTACAGCATGCATTTATTCTGGAGCATATCAAGAAAGGTGGATATTCTTATAAAAGGCTTCTTGACATCTGCATGTGAGGCTGTGAGTATCAGATAAAATGCTGGATTTGTGAAAACCTATTCCTACTCATTATTGCTGAGGTAAGTACAGCTGGGCCTTGGCAGAGTAATAAGGTGCTCCAATAGTCCAAGATTTTTGGTAATTTGTTGAATCCCATCGATAGTTGCAAACAAATGAATACAGTATCCCTCCACTATTCGACGTAATAGAGCCAAAGGCATGTCTGGACACTGGTTTTGTCCGAATATTGATCCTGAAGCTCCAGCACCGGTCATTCCTGACCCTAACCTAACCTAACCTAAATCAGAGAACTACCTTCCTACCTCCCTACCAGACATGTATAGCACTTATTTAGGTCCCTTTTCACATAAATAATGCACACTGCATGATTAATTGAATTTTAACCAAAAAATGATGATTTAGAGGTGAGTAAGGCATAGGTGGTCAGAACTTGCCACCATAGCATAAGTAAGTATCGGACATGGAAATCATCTTTTCTCACATTTTATGCACTAAATTATTGGATACAAAGCATCAGATACAGTAAATGATGTAAATTGTTACCAGAAAAATGGTTAGGTTAGGTTATGACTGGACATGAAATTCACTGGCATCCACCTTTTTCATAGCTGGTGCACTTAAAAACCATGCATGAAAAACTTAAATTGAAAGCAGAAAATTATGATTAACATTTAGGGTAATTTTTTAACCCATTTACAGCATGCTGAAAACAGGTTAGACATGAAAATCTTTATGGTAATCATCTTTCACACAAATCAATGGCATTCATCTTTTTCATAGCTGGTGCACTTCAAAACCATGCATGAAAAAATTAAATTGAAAGCAGGAAATTATGATTAACATTTAGGGTAATTTTTTAACCCATTTACAGCATGATGAAAACAGGTTAGACATGAAAATCCTTATGGTAATCATCGTGCACACAAATTAAAGGGATTCACCTTTTTCATAGCTGGTACACTTAAAAACCATGCATGAAAAAATTAAATTGAAAGCAGAAAATTATGATTAACATTTAGGGTAATTTTTTTAACCCATTTACAGCATGCTGAAAACAGGTTAGACATGAAAATCATTATGGAAATCATCTTTCACACAGTTTATGCATGAGATTAATGATATGGAAAGAACAAAACAAGGAATTTTGATGAAGTTAGGGTACTTACGAGAATTATGCTGCCGTCCTGATGTATAACCCGCTCGATCATCTCAGACTGACAGTAAGACCTTGCACCTGACACCTTAGCACTTCCGGTGCAGTTTACACTCACCAGCATTTCTCACCAGCACTTTCCACAACGTTTTCTTTCGCATACCTTGCATCACATCACTTCACTGCACTGTACATAACAGTAAATTCCCTTGTGGTTTAGTGACGAGTCCTGGAGAATTTATTCAATCTCAGCATACTTAGGAGTAAACATCACCTTCTTCGAAGCGAAATCAGCCGTGTACTGCCGTAGTTTGTCTCTGGACTTCGTGATATCAAACGAAGTGGAGCGAGGGAGGTTGAATTCACATAGAATCTGTGATGTCGGCCACCCGGCGTCCATCTTCTCCAATACAACTCTCTCTTCTTCTCCAGAGTCAGAACCACTTTCTTCCTCTTCTCAGGTGGTGGGGCCATTATCACACACATGATGAAGAAGGTGAAGATCAGCATCGAGCCCTTCAGGAGGTAGGGTATCACCACAAAAACAATCACTTCAGCCGCCATTTCCAGAGCGTGTTTACGAGCCATGAGCGGAGTGGGAATGAGACAGACAGACAGGCGCGACACGCGAAAACACAGCCTATTGGCGCACACGGGAAATTCAAACTGATGCGGTCCAAAAAAATTGGATTTTTTTTTCAGATTTTTGGGCATTTTGGGGGTTGGACAGCCCACGATGTACGAATAGTGATGCATCCGAATACTGGGCGTCCGAATAGTAGAGAGATTACTATTCATCTTGTCATCGTGAACATCCCTCCACTTCTTCCCCAGAGATTTGTTAGGCTTGATGTGAGGATTCTCCCTGAAGAATTTTTGTGCCCACTCATTTGTCCACAAACACAGGGATTGGACTAGATCGTTGGTAACAATCAGCTGAAAACAGTCCAAGGCACTCATTGCTTGTGCTTGATGATGATCAATAATGGCTGGATGCACATCGGGAAAGTCATCAGTAATGTTAGGCAAAGGGCTGAGTCATTGGTCTGCAGAGGGATCTGCCATAAGTGTGAATCCTGGGGTAGCAGGGCCTGGTAATAATGGCGACACAGCTGGACTAGTGTCGGAAGCATGACTTTCCTCCTCACTCTTGTCATCACTGCTTGCATATAATCTTCGTCTGAGTCAAACTGAGTTTCATTGTCATCTGACCCCTCCAGTTCACTATCCCATTCCATTACCACATCACTTTTACTATCAGATGATGCCATGGCACTGTACGATATAATCCTGCTTACCTCCTCTCACGAGGCAATGGGGTAAATGTCTTGCAAGCACGTGTTTCCCTCCCTCCCTACCTCCCCCTACCTGCGGGTACAGCAAGGCCGGACTCGTTGCTAGGCAACCATGAGCTCTGATACCAACAGTCACATTTGTTCTATATAATATCACATTATGTAGGTACATATATATAAAATATAAATAACAGTAATCCCTCTAATATCCGGACATACTCACTAACCGGACATTCTGGGCTGCCCAACCCCCAAAATGAAAAAAAAATCCGAAAAAACTAGATTAATTTTCGATTTTTGGGAACCATGTCAGTTTGAATTTCCCGCGCGTGCCGATCCCCTCTGTTGACATCACTATCGGTCGCCATTACCCACTCCCCTCCTCCCTCGTGAACAACTCCGAAAATGGTGGCCGAAGTGATTGCTTTTGTGGTGATACCCTACCTCCTACAGTGCTTGATACTGTTCTTCACCTTCTTCATCATGTGTGTGATGATGGCCCTGCCTCCTGAGAAGAGGAAAAGAGTGGTTCTGACTCTGGAGAAGAAGAGGCAGATATTGGACAAGGTGGACGCCGGCTGGTCAACAGGGCGCATCTTACGTGAGTTCAACCTCCCTCGCTCCACCTTGTTTGATATCAAGAAGTCCCGAGACAAATTACAGCAGTATACGGCTGTTTTCGCATCGAAGACCAGACGAAACGTGCAGAGGAAGGTGATGTTTACTCCTAAGTATGCAGACATCGACCGCTCCACGTTGATTTCGTATCGACAACAACGTGCTGCTGGTGTGTTGGTACGTGGAACGGAGCTGAAAGCTGCTGCTGAGAAGTTCACAAGGCTCCATGGATCGTCACTAGACCACACGGGAATTTACTGTTGTGTACGGTGCAGTGAAGTGATGTTATTCCAGTTATATAAAAAAAAAAACCCTTGGTGAAAGTGTTGGTGAGAAGTGCTGGTGATTCTCAAATGGAAAAGTGTGTCAGGTGCAACGTCTTCCTGTCAGAGTCTGAGATGATAGAGTGGGTTATTACATCAGGACGGCCGCTTTTTGTTCGTAAGTACCCTAACTTCATGCCTAACATGTTTTCATCATGCTGTACATGTGTTAAAAAATTACCGAAAATGTTAATCATAATTTCCTGCTTGCTATTTAATTTTTCCATGCATGGTTCTTAAGTAAAACAGCTAGAAAAAAGGTGGAAGCAGTGAATTTCATGTCCGGTCCTAACCTAACCTAACCTAACCTATGGTTACCATAAAGATTTTCATGCCTAACGTGTTTTCATCATGCTGTACATGTGTTAAAAAATTACCGAAAATGTTAATCATAATTTCCTGCTTGCTATTTAATTTTTCCATGCATGATTCTTAAGTAAAACAGCTAGAAAAAAGGTTGAAGCAGTTAATTTCATGTCCGGTCCTAACCTAACCTACCCTATGGTTACCATAAAGATTTTCGTGCCTAACCTGTTTTCATGATGCTGTTAATGTGTTAAGAAGTTCCCCTAAATGTAAATCATAATTTCCTGCTTGCAATTTAATTTATCCATGCATAGTTCTTAAGTAAAACAGCTAGAAAAAAGGTTGAAGCAGTTAATTTCATGTCCGGTCCTAACCTAACCTAACCTATGGTTACCATAAAGATTTTCATGCCTAACCTGTTTTCAT
>JAGKTI010010298.1:12895-28819 GCA_018397915.1 Birgus latro
AGACAGTTCCAGAGTTGACCAGTTGCATAAATGAAGGACTGGGAGTGACAGTTAACTCTTGCATTAGAGAGTTGGACAGAAAAGGGATGAGAGTTTGTTGCTAGACGGGTACTACATGCCTGTCATAGAGGTGGAGGGATGCAAGCAGACAGTTCAGATGAACAGTGATCACTGAAGTAGCGATAGAAGAGAGATAAAGAAGCAACAGTGCGGCGAAGAGACAAAGGTTGAAGGGAATCAGTAAGAGGAGAAGAGTTAATGAGACGAAAAGCCTTTGACTCCACCCTATTGAAAAGGGCTGCATGCGGGGAGCCTCCCCACACGTGAGAGTTGTACTCCATACACGGGCGAATAAAACTCGTGTACAAGGCCAACAACTGTGCAGGGGTAAAGAAAGTTCGGAGTCGGCTTAGCACACATAATCTCCTGGAAGCAGATTTCACAAAAGATGTAATATGTTCTTTCCAAGACAAATCCCGAGAGAATGAAACCCCAAGCATTTTCAAGGATGATGCAGGACTGAGCTAATCTCCTGGAAGCAGATTTCACAAAAGATGTAATATGTTCTTTCCAAGACAAATCCCGAGAGAATGAAACCCCAAGCATGTTCAAGGATGATGCATGACTGAGCTGGACATTATTAAACATTAGTGGGTAATCCTGAGGAAGATTTTGTTGGGTTGATAAGTGTAAGAACTGAGTTTTTGATGCATTAAAAATAATAAGATTATTTTTACCCCAATCAGAGACACGAGCCAAGTCAGACATTAGGTGTGCCATAGCCTCATCCCTTGTTTGCTGAAGTAACTGCTGAGATGGACATTGCAAAAATGGAATGGAAAGGTGAAGGGTGGAATCATCAGCATATGAGTGGATAGGGTTAGATGTACAGCTTAGAAGGTCAGTGATGAATAAAAGGAAGAGAGTTGGTGATAGGACAGAACCCTGAGGAACACCACCATTGATAGGTCTAGGAGAAGAATGATGGCCGTCTACAACAGACCAGAAAGGAAGCTAGGGATGAAGGCACAGATAGAAGGATAGAAACCATAGGAGGGCAGTTTAGAAATGAAAGATTTATGCCAGACTCGATCGAAAGCCTTTGAGATGTCAAG
This sequence comes from Birgus latro, assembly GCA_018397915.1. Lineage (NCBI taxonomy): Eukaryota > Metazoa > Arthropoda > Malacostraca > Decapoda > Coenobitidae > Birgus > Birgus latro. Next base: position 14,011 of record JAGKTI010010298.1, read on the forward strand.
TGCAATGGCAAAGCTTTCGCCAGAGTCCCCGAAAGGAGGATGACCAGGAGTCTGAAAGGTAGGTGAGAAGATCGCCAGTGGAGTGTCCCTGATGGAACCCATACTGACGATCAGAAAGAAGGTTGTGACAGGAAAGATGCTTTAAAATTTTTCTGTTACGAACTGATTCGAAAACTTTAGAGACACAGGATGTTAAAGCAATTGGATGATAGTTAGAGGGTTGGGAATGGTCACCCTTCTTTGGGACTGGCTTAATGAGAGCAAACTTCCAGCAAGAAGGAAAGGTACAAGTTGAAAGACAAAGATGAAAGAGTTTACCTAGGCAGGGTGTAAGCACAGTTTTTGAGGACAACAGGAGGGACTCCATCAGGCCCATATGCGTTGTTAATATTGAGGGCAGTGATGGCAGAAAATACATCAGCTGAAGACATTTTAATGCCAGTCATGAGGAAGTCTGAGGGGGAGAAGTGATGGAGGAACAGCACCGGAATCGTCTAAGGTAGAATTGGAGGAGAAAGTCTGAGCAAAGAGATCTGCTTTATCAGTAGAAGAAATAGCTACAGAGTAGAAAAGAGGAGGGGAGGATGATGAGGTAAAGTTGTTAGAAAGGTTTTTGGCAAGGTGCCAAAAAGAGTGAGAAGAATTCGAGTTGGAGAGTTGGGAACATTTATCATGGATGAAATTATTTTTAGCAGAGCGAAGAACAGACTTAGCACGATCCAGGCAGAAATATAAAAAAGATGTGATTCAGGGGTGTTTTTTTTTTTTTTTTTCGATGTGTCCGACTTTGGGCCTAGGCTTTGCAGCCTGCTATCAAGGCCCAGCCGTCCTCCTACATACCATACACCTCTACATGTCACCACTTCGGCGCTAACACTCACCGTCAATATTGTATACATGCTAGGGCTGTCTCATACAGGACTGGTGTATTGGTATTAGCGGGGTTATTTTTACAACATGTCGGTGGGTCTTCTGGTAGATCAGTAAAGCCTGATTTAATGAAATTCAAATCCTTAAACTGTTCCCTGCCCCAGCGAGGATTCGAACCTGGGTCCCTCGGGACTGCAAGCCAACTCTCTACCGATCGAGCTACCACCTCCCCAGTTGGCTCCGGTACCTTTTAAAGGCCCTCTTCTTGTTGCGGACAGCATTAGAACGAGCGTGATTAAACCAAGGCTTTCTTGCATTAGTCAGAGGATATGAGAAAGGAATGTATGCTTCCATGCCCGAGAGAATAACCTCCATAATGCGCAAGGTACACTCAGACGGCTCCCAGCCATGGAAGCAATAATCATTCCAAGGAAAATCAAAGAAGTACTGCCTGAGGGCCTCCCAATTTGTAGCTCCAAAGTGCCACAGGCGGCGTTTCTTTGGAGGGTCCACTGGCTGTACCGTAGCGATAGGACAGGTTAAGGTAATGAGGTTATGATCGGGGGAGCCCAACGGAGAGAAAAGATTAACAGTTTAAGCAGAAGGATTAGTTGTTAGGAAAAGGTCAGGTATGTTGGAACTCTCTCCAAGGTGGTCAGGGACACTGGTTGGGTGCTGTACAAGCTGCTCTAGGTCATTAAGGATAGAAAAGATGTAGGCTTGTTCACCAGGTGGATCAGTGAAAGGAGAGGAGAGCCAAAGGTGGTGGTGAACATTGAAATCTCCTAGAATGGAGATTTCAGAGAAGGAAGAAATGGATAGAATGTGTTCCATCGTAGAGGTAAGATAGTCAAAGAATTTTTGATAGTAGAATTAGGAGATAAGTAAACAGCACAGATATATTTAGTCAGAGAATGACAGGAGAGCCGAAGCCAGAGAGTAGAGAATTCAGAAGAATCAAGTTCAGGAACACAAGAGCAAGATAGATCATTGTGTACATATACATAACAGCCACCTTTGGCTTTGAAATGAGAATAGAGAAAGTAGGAGGATACAAAAAAGGGTTTGCTTTCAGTTGCCTGAGACAGTTGAGTCTCAGAGAGAAAGAGAAGGTGAGGTTTAGAGGAGAAGAGGTGGTGCTCAACAGAGCGAAAGTTAGAGGAAAGGTCACGAATGTTAGAGAAATGAAGAAGGAGTGAGTCAGACAGTGGTTCCAGGCAGCTCCGTGAGTCGTCACCGGGAGAGGGGCGGATGGTGGGGGCATTTATGGTCTCCTCCCCCGGGGACTCCGAGGCATGATTTACAGTCGCAATTTTAACAAATTTTGAAAAGGAAGTGTAGTGTGTAGCGTGTATGTAGTTTGGTGTTGACAGTTAGAGAAACTTGTATTGGAGAGCATGCTGGCCTACTCTCTGTGTTACTGAGACACTGTAAAAGTTCAGCAAAGGGGGGTGGTCAGGAACAAGTCCTGAGGGCTGATGAAACGTGAGCTCCAGCTTTCCCTGTCATCAGCTTTTCATCCACCTTGGGAGTACTGCCCTGCTCGACTGGTGCTAGAGTTGGTATCACAATACTGTCATGTAGCAGCTTTTTCACTTCCATGCTCACTTCCCTGTTTCTCATCACTGCTTTCAAGGAACCAACAACTTTTCTTCCTTGTTTTACCCTTTCAAGAACTTCTCCCTCCAAACTTCCATCCTTACTCATCACACTACCCAAGTACTTAAATGCACTCACATTTTCCATTTCCTCTTCATCCATTCTCACTGCACATTCACTGATTTCACTTCTCTCAAAGACCATAACTTCACACTTCCCTATGTTCACCTTTAGATTACGTTTCTAACACACTCTCCCAGACTCATCCACCAAGCCTCGTAGCTCCCTTTCATCTTCACGTAACAATACTGTATCATCTGCAAACAACAGTACAGGGAGTTTCCAAACACTGCCTTCTCTCACTAGGGCCACTCCAACATCCACTGCCCTACCTCTTATCTCTTTTATTACCCCATCCATATACAGATTTACTGCTGATGAGAGTAATTATTATGAAGTACCCAAGTGTGGATGGTTATAACAGTGCAGTGAAATCAGGATTTGGGGGTCTTGAATGGTGGAGTCAGGATTCTGGGGGCTTGAATGGTGGGTTAATGAGAGTGTGGCTCATTTACTTTTTTCTTGTGTTCTGGACCCTACATCCTTTGGCAGAAAAAAAAAATGAGGTTGGGACAATGACTTAAGGATGAGTAAGCATATTCCAGTTTTTACTTACTGTGGTATGACCAGAGAGGGGTGTCTTCATGGAGCATTACCAATGTAACTGGAGAAGTCTGCTGCCTAGGCATACAGCAAATGACATTCAGCCCTCTCTGCATCCCCCAAAAGGAGGATGGACTGCAGGAACAGGGCAACTTTAACCTGTAGTTCAATGGTTTCATGTCCAGATGAGCTTGGAGCTGCAACAACAGCAGCAAGAACAACAAAGCCAACAACAATCATGATGATTGTAATCATAATTATCATAGCTATAAACGTCACTTCATCTTTATTGGGTATACCTGTGTTAGGTTTTGAAAAAGTCCCAAGGGGCTTTGTGTGAAAGCAGATGGAGGGATTTTTTTCCCCTAAAGTTTCCATTCAGTGAGGATGAGGAATTATGTGATTGATGAAAAATGAAAAATAAGATAGTCTGTGGACTCTAGAGTCGAAGGGGGTGTGCTTGGATAGTATGGTCTTGCGGAGAGATTGGTATAAATGGAGCAGTGAAATCTGAGCAAGTTTGAACATGGGAAAAACTGTGGCAAAGCCAAAAAGGTGACGTGTGGAGAATGACGAGGCTGGGGAGCTGACAGTGGATCAATCTGGTTGGAAGAATTTTGTATGGGGGACCATAGTACTGTACCCAAACTAGTATGCCATATCATTATATTGCTGAGTTTAGCATTTTTATCAATATTGAGCCAATTCCAATATTTGCTCTCTGATCTAGCAAATCAAGTATTCTATAAAAAATAATGCTCATATAAATGTTCTTCAGTACTGTATTCTTATTCTTTAATTATTGTTCACCATAACCTGTCTGTGTGTGCTAATGCTGATTACTTGTACACTGTTGTGTTGCCTACCATAATGAATGACCAGTCTACTGTGTACCATCCTCCATTAGAGAGAGCACATTTACATTATCATCAGCTTGCCGAAGCCGCCCATACTCGCACAGAGCTGTGCCTGATATTTTTCACATTACTTGGCCAAATCACAAAGAACAGCCTGTTTTTCAAAATTTTAATTGCTGTACTTCATAAAACCTCATTTTATAGGTAAAATTAGGTCTTTCTTGAAGGGAAGAACCAAATCATGGGATTTAATTATAGTGATCCCTTGGTGGGGAGAGATAGTAATAGCATGGATGTGGAAGGTGTGCAGATTGGCTTGGGAGGAGGGTAGAGTCCCGGAGGATTGGAAGTCAGGTATACTTATTCCTCTGTACAAAGGAAAAGGGGAAAAAGCAGTGTGTGGTAATCATAGGGGCATTTGCCTTCTCAGTGTAATGGGAAAAGTATATGGTAGGATACTTATTGACAGAGTTAGAGAAATTACTGAGGAATTAGTTGGAGAAGAACAAGGAGGTTTTAGGAAGGGAAGAGGTTGTGTTGACCAGATATTCATTCTTAGATCCCTAGTGGAAAAGTTTCTAGAGAAGGGCAAGAAGTTGTATGCAGCCTTCATGGATCTGGAGAAAGCATATGACAGGGTGGATAGACAAGGTTTGTGGAAGGTATTAAGAATATATGGAGTGGATGGGAAGTTGTTGAAGGCAGTGAAGAGTATGTATGAGGGTGCTAAGGCTGCAGTGCGTGTGGATGGCAAACTGAGTGAATCTTTCCATTTGAAGGTTGGATTGAAACAAGGATGTGTCATGTCTCCATGTTTGTTCAATCTGTACATGGATGGGGTTATAAAAGAGATACAAGGTCGGGCAGTGGATGTTGGACCGGCCCTAGTGAGAGAGGGCAGTGTTTGGAAACTCCCTGTACTGTTGTTTGCAGATGATACTGTGTTGTTGAGCGAAGATGAAGGGGAGCTGCAAAGCCTGGTAGATGAATTTGGGAGAGTGTGTATGAAACGGAATCTAAAGATGAATGTTGGGAAGAGTAAAGTGATGGTCTTCGAGAGAAGTGAAGCCAGTGAATGTACAGTGAGATTGGATGGGAAGGATATGGAGAATGTGAGTGAATTTAAGTACTCGGGCAGTGTGATGAGTAAGGATGGAAGTTTGGAGGGTGAAGTGCTTGAAAGGGTGCAGCAGGGAAGGAAGGTTGCTGGTTCCTTGAAAGCAGTGATAAACAGGGAGGTGAGCACGGAAGTGAAAAAGTTGTTACATGACAGTATTGTGATACCAACTCTGACATATGGAAGTGAAGCTTGGACCCTGCTGGAAGGACAGAAGTCAAGAGTGAGAGCAGTGGAAATGAATTATTTGATAGGAGCATGTGGAGTCACATGGAGAGACAGACTAATAAATGAGGAAGTGAAGGAGCGTTGTTTTGTGGTTGAGGACGTGATGGGAAGCGTTAGAAGAAACACGTTAAGGTGGTTTGGGCATGTGGAGAGGATGGAGAGTGAAAGACTGACGAGGAGAGTTTATGTGAGTGAGGTGGAGGGGGCGAGAGGGAGGGGGAGGCCGAGGATGAGATGGAGGGATGGAGTGGAGAGGTATATGAGAGAGAGGGGTGTGAGTTGGGAGTGTGGTAGAGAAATGGCAGGGGACAGATTGACGTGGAGACGATTTGTTTGTGGCCACCCCGTGCGGGATTGAGGCGTCTGGCAATAGATAGATAGAGATAGATCCCTTGGTTATCGCACATAATTCGTACCACACCTAGTGCATGATAACGAAGTTGCACATTAACAAAACCACAGAACTTGTGGGATTTACCCTAATTGGTACTGGGCACCACACATGTACAACCTAAATTTTCCCTTTCCTTTTACAACAATTTAGACCCTTTAAATACATACGCACTGTTATGGTAAGTATAAGAAAAACACATAGGCATGGTTCGTCTGTCAGTCCATCATTCTGTTTATAGCCAGATGCCTCAATCCCGTAAGGGGTGGCCTCAAACAAATTGCCTCCATGTCACCCTCTCCCCTGCCATTTCAGTGCCCTTCTTCTGGCCCACGCCCCTCACTCATATACTTCCCCACTCCATCCCTCCATCTCAACCTCGGTCTCTCCTTCCCTTTCCCTCCCTCTGCCTTACTCACATACACTTTCCTTATTAGTCTCTCACTCTCTATCCTCTCCACATGACCAAACCACTTCAGTGTATTTCTCCTAATGCTTTCTGTCACATCCACATCCATGCCACAATGCTCTTTCACTTCCTTATTTGTCAGTCAGTCTCTCCATGTAAATCCACATGCTCCTCTCAGATAACTCATTTCTACTGTTCTCACTCCAGATTTGTGGCCTTCCAACAAGGTCCAAGCTTTGCTTCCATACATTAGAGTTGGTATCACAATACAGTTTACTATCATGTAGTGGCTTTTTTACATCCATGCTCACTTGCCTATTTCTTTTCATTGCTTTCAAAGAACCAGCAACATTTCTTCCTGTTGTACCTTTTCAAGCACTTCATCCTCTAAATTTCCATCCATACTAATCACACTACCCACGTACTTAAATGCACTCACATTTTGCATTTCCTCATCATCTAACCTCACTGTGCGTTCAGTGACTTCATATCTCTTGAAGACCACAACCTTACTCTTCCCTCCATTTGCCTTTAAATTTCTTTTCTTACACTCACTCCTAAACACATTCACCAAGCCTTGCAGTTCCCCTTCATCTTCACTTAACAATAGAGTATCATCTGTAAACGATAGAACAGGAAGTTTCCAAATGGTGCCCTCTCTCATTAGGGCTGCTTCAACATCCACTGCCCTTACCTTATATCTGTCTTATAACTTCATCCAAATACAGATTGAACAGCCATGGAGACATGACACATCCCTGTTTCAGTCCAACATTCAGATAGAAAAATTCACTCAGTTCACCATCCACACACACTGCAGCCTTAGTGCCCTCATACATAGTTATCATGGTATTCAGCAGCTTCCCATTTACTCCATAAATTCTTAATATTTTCGACATTCCTTGTCTGTCCACTCTGTCATAAGCTTTCTCCTAATCCATGAAGGCCACATACAATGTCTTTCCTTTCACTAGAAACCTTTCCACTAAAGACTTTATGATGAATATCTGATGTACACAACCCCTTCCCTTCCTAGAACCTCCCTGTTGTTCTTCTCAAACTAATCCCTCTTTTATTTCTGTAACTCTGTCAGTAAGTATCCCACCATATTCTTTTCCAGCTGCACTAAGAAGAAAAATGTCCCTATGAACACCACACACTTCTTTTTCCCATTTTCCTTTGTATAGGGGAATAATTACAGAATACCTGACTTCCAGTCCTCCGGAACTCTACCTCCCCCCCAGGCCAATCTGCACATTTTCCTTATCCATTCTACTACTGTCTCCCCCATGCTTCAGCATTTCACCACACACTCCATCAATTCCCGAGGCTTTTTGCCATTTTGGCTTTCTTCATTACTTCCACTACTTCCGTCCTACTAATCTCTTCCTGCATTCTCATCTCCCTCATTCTCGCAGCCATTCCTCATCCACTTATACTCCGTTACTCTTATCTATTTGCGTAGCAATTCCGTAAAGTGCTCTCTCCATCTGCTCACTTTTTCTCCCTTCTCTGTCTTCAGTCCACCATTTTTATTCACTCTCCCATTACCTTTTTTATCACCCTGTCTGACTCATTATCTCCTTCTAGAACATTGTCAATCTACCATTTTTATCTATATCACCCAGTCTTACTCTCTTTACCTCCTCCCAGAACATTTTTTTACATTCCCATCAATTTTTTTTTTTTTTTTTATGCAAGGAAGAAGGAACCAAAGGCCAAGGCCCGCATACTGTTCCTTCCAAGAAAAAGTAAAAACAATACAAAAGAGCCAAATTCAAGATCCATTCATATCGAGATGCCTGGACACACTGCGTTTGAAAGAATGGAGATCATAGGAAGCAGGGAATACAGACAGAGGGAGACAGTTCCAGAGTTGACCAGTTGCATAAATGAAGGACTGCATGTGGGTTAACTCTTGCATTAGAGAGTTGGACAGAAAAGGGATGAGAGTTTGTTGCTAGACGGGTACTATGTGCCCGTCGTAGAGGTGGAGGGATGCAAGCAGACAGTTCAGAGGAACAGTGACCATTGAAGTAGTGATAGAGGAGAGATAAAGAAGCAACAGTGCGGCGAAGAGACAAAGGTTGAAGGGAATCAGCAAGAGGAGGAAAGTTAATGAGACGAAAAGCCTTTGACTCCACCCTATTGAGAAGAACTGCATGTGGGGAGCCTCCCCACACATGAGAGTTGTACTCCATACACGGGCGAATAAAACCCGTGTACAAGGTCAACATCTGTGCAGGGGTAAAGAAAGTTCGGAGTCGGCCCAGCACACCTAATCTCTTGGAAGCAGATTTCACAAGAGATGTAATATGTTCTTTCCAAGACAAATCCCGAGAGAATGAAACCCCTAGCATGTTCAAGGATGATGCAGGACTGAGCTGGACATTATTAAACATTAGTGGGTAATCCTGAGGAAGATTTTGTCGGGTTGATAAGTGTAAGAACTGAGTTTTTGATGCATTAAAAATAACAAGATTATTTTTACCCCAATCAGAGATATGAGCCAAGTCAGACATTAGGTGTGCCATAGCCTCATCCCTTGTTTGCTGAAGTAACTGCTGAGATGGACGATGCGGAAATCTAATGGAAAGGTGAAGGGTGGAATCATCAGCATATGAGTGGATAGGGTTAGATGTACAGCTTAGAAGGTCATTAATGAATAAAAGAGAGTTGGTGATAGGACAGAGCCCTAAGGAATACCACTGTTGATAGGTCTAAGAGAAGAACGATGGCCGTCTACAACAGCAGCTATAGAACAACCAGAAAGGAAGCTAGAGATGAAGGCACAGATAGAAGGATAGAAACCGTAAGAGGGCAGTTTGGAAATCAAAGATTTATGCCAGACTCGATCGAAAGCCTTTGAGATGTCAAGTGCAATGGCAAAGCTTCCGCCAAAGTCCCGAAAGGAGGATGACCAGGAGTCTGAAAGGTAGGTGAGAAGGTCGCCAGTGGAGCGTCCCTGACGGAACCCATACTGACGATCAGAAAGAAGGTTGTGACAGGAAAGGTGCTTTAAAATTTTTCTGTTAAGAACTGATTCGAAAACTTTTGATACACAGGATGTTAAAGCAAGTGGACTATAGTTGGAGGGTTGGGAATGGTCACCCTTCTTTGGGACTGGCTGAATGAGAGCAAACTTCCAGCAAGAAGGAAAGGTACAAGTTGAGAGACAAAGGCGAAAGAGTTTACCTAGGCAGGGTGTAAGCACAGAAACACAGTTCTTGAGGACAACAGGAGGGACTCGATCAGGCCCATATGCCTTGTTAATATTGAGGCCAGTGATGGCAGAAAATACATCAGCTGAAGAAATTTTAATGCCAGTCATGAGGAAGTCTGAGGGGGGAAGTGATGGAGGAACAGCACTGGAATCGTCTAAGGTAGAATTGGAGGAGAAAATCTGAGCAAAGAGATCTGCTTTATCAGTAGAAGAAATAGCTACAGAACCATAAGAGTAGAAAAGGGGAGGGAAGGACGATGAGGTAAAGTTGTTAGAAAGGTTTTTGGCAAGGTGCCAAAAGGAGCGAGAAGAATTCGAGTTGGAGAGTTGGGAACATTTAGCACGGATGAAATTATTTTTAGCAGAGTGAAGAACAGACTTAGCATGATTCCGGGCAGAAATATAAAAAAGATGTGATTCAGGGGTGGGTTGGCTCCGGTACCTTTCAAAGCCCCTCTCTCTGTTGCGGACAGCATTAGAACAAGCGTGATTAAACCAAGGCTTTCTTGCATTAGTCAGAGGATATGAAAAAGGAATGTATGCTTCCATGCCCGAGAGAATAACCTCCATAATGCGCAAGGCACACTGAGACGGCTCCCGGCCATGGAAGCAATAATCATTCCAAGGAAAATCAAAGAAGTACTGCCTGAGGGCCTCCCAATCTGCAGCTCCAAAGTGCCACAGGCGGCGTTTCTTTGGAGGGCCACAGGCCGTACTGGAGCAATGGGACAGGTTAATGTAATAAGGTTATGATCGGAGGAGCCCAACGGAGAGAAAAGATTAACAGTATAAGCAGAAGGATTAGTTGTTAGGAAAAGGTCAAGTATGTTGGAACTCTATCCAAGGCGGTCAGGGATACGGGTAGGGTGTTGTACATGCTGCTCTAGGTCATTAAGGATAGAAAAGATGTAGGCTTGTTCACCAGGTGGATCAGTGAAAGGAGAGGAGAGCCAAAGGTGGTGGTGAACATTGAAATCTCCTAAAATGGAGATTTCAGAGAAAGGAGAATTGGATAGAATGTGTTCCATCGTAGAAGTAAGATAGTCAAAGAATTTTTGATAGTCAGTAGAATTAGGAGATAAGTAAACAGCACAGATATATTTAGTCAGAGAATGACAGGAGAGCCGAAGCCAGAGAGTAGAGAATTCAGAAGAATCAAGTTCAGGAACACAAGAGCAAGATAGATCGTTGCGTACATATACACAACAGCCACCTTTGGCTTTGAAATTAGAATAGAGAAAGTAGGGGGATACAGAAAAGGGTTTGCTATCAGTTGTCTCAGACAGCTGAGTCTCAGAAAGAAAGAGAAGGTGAGGTTTAGAGGAGAAGAGGTTGTGCTCAACAGAGCGAAAGTTAGAGGAAAGGCCGCGAATGTTACAGAAATGAAGAAGGAGTGAGTCAGACAGTGGTTCCAGGCAGCTCCGAGAGTCGTCACCGGGAGAGGGGCGGATGGTGGGGGCATTTATAGTCCCCCCCCCCTGGGGACTCCGAGGCATGATTTTCATTAGCCATTTTTAAAAAAATTTGAAAAGGAAGTGTAGTGTGTAGCGTGTATGTAGTTTGGTGTTGACAGTTAGAGAAACTTGTATTGGAGAGCATGCTGGTCTACTCTCTGTGTTACTGAGACACTGAAAAAGTTCAGCAAGGGGGATGGTCAGGAACAAGTCCTGAGGGCTGATGAAACTGGAGCTCCAGCTCTCCCTGTCATCAGCTTTCCATCCTCCTAGGGAGTACTGCCCTGCTCGACTGGTGCTGCAGTCTACTCCTCTTACACTCAGATTCCTTCCAAATTCCTCATTCACTCTCTTCTTAGTCTCTCTTACTATTTTTTTCACCTCTTTTTCTCTATAAATAACTGTCTCTTCCATCTCTCAGCATCCTCCTTGCCTCTGCTTTCCATCCCTTCACTTTGTACTTTCTTCTTTTGATCCACAACTTGTTCCACTTCTTCATTCCACCATGCTGTTCCATGCATCCCTTTTCGTCTTCTTTTCACCCCACTCACCACCTCACATGCTGCACAGATTTCTTCAGTGAATGTCTTGCAGACACCATCCACCTCCCCCATCTGCACCAAATCATATTAACTCAGTCGCTTCTCCACTTCTCTCTTGTATTTTGCCTTTTTTTTTTTTCATCCTCATGCAACCTTTCTACCCACCTTGTATGGACTACCTCCTTCAGCCCTACTCTCCTACTGTTCTGTTTCTATTGCCAGACGCCTTAATCCTGCACAGGGTGGCCACAAACAAATCGCCTCCATGTCGTTCTGTCCCCCGCCATTTTACTACCCCGCTCCCAACTCACACCCCCCTCTCTCATATACCTCTCCACTCCATCCTTCCATCTCATCCTCGGCCTCCCCCTGCCTCTCACCCTCTCCACCTCACTCACATACACTCTCCTCATCAGTCTATCACTCTCTATCCTCTCCACATGCCCAAACCACCTTAACATGTTTCTCCTAATGCTTCCTATCACGTCCACAACCATATCACAACGCTCCTTCACTTCCTCATTTGTTAGTCTGTCTCTCCATATGACTCCACATGCTCCTCTCAAATAACTCATTTCCACTACTCTCACTTTTGACTTCTGTCCCTCCAACAGGGTCCAAGCTTCACTTCCATATGTTAGAGTTGGTATCACAATACTATCATGTAGTTGCTTTTTCACTTCCATGCTCATTTACCTGTTTCTTATCACTGCTTTCAAGGAACCAGCAACCTTTCTTCCCTGCTGCACCCTTTCAAGCACTTCACCCTCTAAACTTCCATCCTTACTCATCACACTTCCCAAGTGACATGTGGAGGTGTATCGTATGTAGGAGGACTGCTGGGCCTTGATAGCAGGCTGTGAAGCCTATGCTCAGAGTCGGACACACACACACACACACACACACACACACACACACACACACACACATGTACCTAAATGCACTCATATTCTCCATATCCTCCCCATCCAGTCTCACTGTACAGTACATTCACTGAATTCACTTCTCTCGAAGACCATCACTTTACTCTTCACTACATTCATCTTTAGATTCTGTTTCATACACATTGTCCCAAACGCATCTACCAAGCTGCCCTTCGTCTTCACTTAACAACACGGTATCATCTGCAAATAACAGTACAGGGAGTTTTCAAACACTGCCCTCTCTCACCAGGGCCGCTCCAACATCCACTGCCCTACCTTGTACCTCTTTTATAACCCCATCCATACACAGATTGAACAACCATGGAGACATGACACATCCTTGTTTCAATCCAACCTTCAAATGGAAAAATTCAATCAGGTTGCCATCCACACACACTGCTGCCTTAGCACCCTCATACATACTCTTCGCGGCCTTCAACAACTTCTCATCTACTCCATATATTCTTAATACCTTGACTTTCACCACCACCAGTTGGTGGTCAGAAAGTCCACTACCCCATCCTCTATATGCACTTCCAGTATGTACCTTTGCATTCTCTCGTCCACTCGTACATAATCAGTCATTGCCCTCCATTCATTCAGTTCACCACCCACCCTTCCCATCATTTGCCACATATACCTGTGGATCATTTTATGCCTAAAGAGGGTATTGGCTGTCACCAACCCCCTCCTTGCACAAATTTAACTAAAACACTACCATTCTCATCCACTTCTGCAGAAGCACCCTACTCTTCAGTTACTCCACCCTCCTTAACATTCCCTACTTTTCCATTCATATCTTCCATCAAAAACACTCACTTCTCTCAAAATTTTCAATGTATGCTTCTATATTTGCCCAGAACTCTTCTTTCATTCTGCTCGCAGGATCTTCCGTTGGTACATATACACACACAATTGCCTACACTTGTATTCCAACTTTCAGTCGTACCTACACAATCCTTGAACCAACTAATCCATACTCTCTTACATTCTTCCATCTCTTGCACAATACATTCTCCCTCCTTTGCCCTCTCATTCTCACCTACTCATGCACATGGACACAGTCCATACTCCCACTGTCTAACACTTTCACATCTCCATTTAAGGTCTCAGTCAGTCCACAGATGTCCACTTTGGCATCCTCAAGCACCTGGTTTATCTCTTTTTCTGCTCATCCTTTGCACCTCTTACATTCCATGTTGAAATGTAACCATGGTTAGGCTAATAGTAAATGATGACAAGGGTATAATGAGGAAGAAATACAGTAGTCTCTCTACTATCCAGACGTCCACTCTCCGGATACATCACTATTTGGACATTGTAGGCTGTCCAAACCCCAAAATGCCCCCAAATTAGAAAAAATCTGAAAAAAATCCGATTTTTTCCGACCGTGTCAGTTAGAATTTCCCGCTCACACCAACTAGCTCCCTTCCTGCCAAATCACCCTCCTGCTAGTTCTGTCTCAACTCCCGTGAACAGTGGACAACTGTCCAATCGTTTGCGGTATTTTCGTTCATGTTTAAATAATCAAAAGTCACAGTGCTAAGGATTAAGTGTAGTTAAACACTGGATTAGTGGACATGCTTCAAGAGCAATTATGACCACTGTAAAAACCTTACAGATATGGGTAAACAACAGTCATGGACTGTAAGTAAACATTGTCAACTGCTAAATATTTTCCATAATCACTTCTAAATCCTCATTCTCTGGTTACATTTTATTTACTTCATGCTTTGTGTCCCATATTTGAGTGCACAGGCTGTGAAAGAGGTGATTTTCTCAGTGATTACCATGTCTCTTACATACACTCACTATCTAGTCAGCTGGTGAACATTTTTGCCCCACACACCTCTAAATCATAATTTTTCTGGTTACATTTTATTTACTTCATGCTTTGTGTCCCATATTTGAGTGCACAGGCTGTGAAAGAGGTGATTTTCTCAGTGGTTACCATGTCTCTTACATTCACTATCTAGTCAACTGCTAAACATTTTTGCCCCACACACCTCTAAATCATGATTTTTCTGGCTACGTTTTATTTACTTCATGCTTTGTGTCCCATATTTGAGTGCACAGGCTGTGAAAAGGTGATTTTCTCAATAATAATCATGTCTCTTCCCTACGTTCATTATGTAGTCAGCTGGCGAACACCCCTGCCTCACTCACCTCAAAATCATTTTTGGGTTAAAATTCTATTAATTCTTGCTTTGTGTCAATTGTTTATGTGAATGGGGTCTTAATTAAGTGCTATGCATGTCCGGTAGGGAGGTAGGTAGGTGGTTTTCTGATTTAGGTTAGGTTAGGTTAGGATCAAGAATGACCGGTGCTGTTGGTGAGCAGTGAACACCTTTGCCATACCTGACTCTTTTTCTTGTAACAATTTATTTATTTTAGTGCATAAGATGCGAGAAATGATGATTTTCATAGTGATTGCCACGTCCGATGCTTACTTACACTAAGCTGTCAACTCGTGAACACCCCTGCCGTACTCACCTCAAATTCATCATTTTGGGGTTAGAATTCGATTAATTCA
>JAGKTI010010299.1:0-27010 GCA_018397915.1 Birgus latro
AATCCCCCAGTCTTTCAAACGCAGTGTGTCCAAGCATCTCAAAACGAACGGATCTTGAATTTGGCTTTGCTATCCTATTTTTTTTCTTTTCAAGGGAAGAGTTTTGCGGGCTCACTGTCGTGATTGTGTGAGATTCGGTATCATAGACGAAGAGGTAGCTGACGTGATGTCTAGGATCCTTGATCCTTGTCACTACCTTACTCTGATGGGGCCGCTGATAGAATAAGCCACCTTGCTCTGCTATTTAGGCCTAAAGACAACGATAATGGCGTTCACCCGCGGTATGATCCTCACTGATACCTGCTCTGTCAAGTGTATAATAATGATAGTTTTTATTTCACGTAGCGTCAGTAGTCAGTGCTAATTTGAGGAATAAGGAGCAAAGAAACAAACGTCCGAGAACATTCAGACAACTTTTTATAGAAATTTTCCAAATCGTATTTCTGTGTTGACATCCTTGCTGCAGCAAAAACAGACAAAATTTGCCCGAACGGAATTTTGGTCAGGAGCCGGAATCTTCGGCTATTTAGTTACTTAATTCTTGACTAAGGGCGCCCGTTTGAACGATCTAGGCATGAATTTGGGGGCGATAGCAATATATGTAATCAAGAATAATTGAATTAATGCCCGCCAAAATGCCGTTTTAGTTTTCCGGTAAGGTTAAGTATCCTTAGTTACTAATCAGTTCAGTCCTCCATATGACTACATTTTAGTCATCAGCTGAGCTGGAGGGAATCAGAAATCTGCAGGAGGTTAGTTTAAACCCAACTAAAAGAGGTGATGGTAAGGCACTGTTTATTCAGCAGTGTGATAACTTGCATAAATGAGCGTTAGTCCTCGTTTAAGCTAATTTGCAGTAGATGAGACGGGAAGTATTTTCTGGCATCATCTCCTTTATACCAGTAACATCGAGCTTGTTTAAAAATAAATAAATAGCTAGTCATCGCCTTAAATATCAGATTAATAATACCGTTATTTAAAAACACATTTTCAAAATCAGCAATCATGCCAATAAATAAAAACCAGTCTTATAATTTTCCGTTTGCCTTACATCCTTTCTGTTTACCCTTTCCTG
Source organism: Birgus latro (assembly GCA_018397915.1). Classification (NCBI taxonomy): domain Eukaryota; kingdom Metazoa; phylum Arthropoda; class Malacostraca; order Decapoda; family Coenobitidae; genus Birgus; species Birgus latro. The sequence goes on from JAGKTI010010299.1 coordinate 1,076, forward strand.
TCATCTGATTCCACCTGACCATAGATCCAAAACAAACTTGAGTGTTTCATTCCATTTCAGTCAACCATGCATCAGACTCCCGTCCACCATGTTCCCAAAAATCTATACATATTATTTAATCGCAACACAGCTTTCAGTATTTGTTATTTTACTTTGTGTTGATTACTTTGTAGTCCGCTTTCCCACTCCATTTGCCATTCCCATATAGTTATAAAACTTCTTCATTCTACACCATTAGGTCATTAATATAATTTCTTATCCATGCTCAGATGCGGCTTTCATTCAGTTCAGTCCATCTTATAATATCCTCCATTATATTGGTTAAGCTATTTCCCTTCATTCAATGCATACGTATCTTCCATTATATTATTTATTATTTTTATTTTAGATTTTCCTAGATGAAATGCAGTACTTTATTCCATCCCATTTCGAACATGCTGAGATTCTTCTGGTTATTATCTTTCTTCCTCCAACATCGTTTACATTTTTGTACTAATTTTGGACCATCTCATTCTCCCTTCGAGCACAATCTTTTGACAGCTGCCTACCGTCTTTCCCTCCCAGTTCCTCTCCCATCCATGTATTTTTCCACCGATTTCTGACTCAGCTGTACCCTTCATTTTTTCTACTTTCTTTCCACCTTCCATACTTTCATCCATTGTAGCTCTGGATTCCATTTCATTCTCCCTTCACCAAACTACACTCTTATTCTTCCGCTGCATGTTGACTCGGTTGCAACCTTTCCTTCCTTTCCACTTCTCCTCTGACCACAATATGGGCTTCTCTTCTACAGAATATTGACTAAGCTGTGATCCTTCGTATCACTGCAGTCCGCCTTCCTGCACGCATACTTACTCCTTAACCACACCAATTTGTACTGAATCTTTTAACAGATGGAAAGGCACAATTATCTCGCTTGTCAAATGTTTGCAGCTAACGGTCTGAATCAATTACTTACTTCTTTGCTCTCATGTTCACCTGAACATCACTGCGCCTATTAGCCTCAGTTACCAAAGGGTAGCTTTTTATTAGTCTTAATGACTTGATAGCTTGGGGGTAGCTTGCTATTAGCCTTAATGACTTGACTGCTAGGGGGTAGCTTGATATTAGTCTTAATGACTTGATAGCTTGGGGATAGCTTGATATTAGTCTTAATGACTTGATAGCTTGGGGGTAGGTTGATGTCTGTCATTTTGTTCTCAGTACTAGGTTTTTGAGTGCTCTCGATGCTGGTCGCTTCTATTTTCTTTCTGTAGATATTTTTTCATATTACATGTTCAGAGTAATAGTTTTTCCAGTGCATTAGTACTGCTTGATTATCGTGGCCGACCTCGACGAGGGGCTGTATGAGATCAGGATAGGAATGTTTGATCTTATATAGACAGACATAAATAGCGCTAACTGATACAGTGAAGCATTACGGAAACAGACAGACTAATAACAGAATGATAGACAAATAGATAGCCTGATATAAATATATATAGACCCATTAGACAGATAAAAGATAGAATGCAAGAGACCTCTCCCCCCCGCCCCCCCCAAAAAAAGGTAGGGTAGTCAAACAATTACAAAGATAGCTTGTCACTCTCTCTTATCACGAACATCGTCATTCAGCGTCGTCCCCTTACCAAGTCGTTTTCCTGCACAACAAACACAACCACAACATCTTAATGCCATACTGTCTACATACACATTCAGTCCAGGCATCTAATAAAAAAAAAAAAGCATAAAGAGTCCTTCTCCTTAAATTATCGAGGAGTACTACCGCACTGAACTGATAATGAACCTTTCCTAAAGACCATATATTTTCTCGCCCCGGGGGAAATTCATCCATATCACTAGCCGCCTTGGTTACCCGCATTACGTCGTTCAATCTGATGAGAACTTTGTGCCTAGAAAAGCTATGAGGAAATGGTGGAGCAGTTTAGTGGGGGTGTGCGTACAGGGCGGCCCACATAAAAAGATTCTCAGCTGACCAAAACTAGTAGGCCGGACGTTCACCGAATGGGTTTTGTACTGCTTCATTACTGTGTTTACTGTAATGTATACACCAAAGCGGCATTGAATTTTTCCTTTTGTCTGTACTAAAATGACGCTATTATTGTTACGTAAATACTGGGCTCGCTAACACCAGTGTACTTGCCATAGAAGTATAGTTACTCACCAGTATAATAATGTTTAGCTTAAGGCGTCATATGTACACCGTCATAGTATATGCATTCGCTATGACGTATTTCGTTCACTAACCCAAAAGTTGCATACACACACACCCTTCTCCAGCCTTCACCCTCCACTCTTCAGAGACTTAGAGATAATCCCCTCAGCACTCATTACAAGCTTGCAGCATACTGTCCTGTTGGGGTTGAGGACATAATTATATTATTTATCGCAATACAGTAGGTCGTACGTCGGAGTCAATCTCAGTAATGATGAATGTAGGCTACTATGCGAGGTTGGTACTTCATTTATGAGCATTACAGCTTTAAAATTCTCTCGGCTGGGTCAGCGTTTTTAGTCGAATAAATGTTAAATTATGTTCTTTGTTCTTACAGTGATTTTAACTGTGCCATCCGACATCTTTTTCACTTTATCCTTACTAACTTCTGATGCTTTTGTTCAGATGATTTTGTTTGTTTTGTTAGGAGTGACAATCAACTGAGGAGGTTAGATATAGCCTTCATTAACCCCTTCATGGCTTGAAGTTCACCTCAAGTTGAACAAAATCATCTGGTGTGGAAGAAATGGAGTGGAAATTGTAATTTAATGTGAATATTGTATATTAAGCTCGCCACTAAGATCTGTGGTGTTTCTGTTTGCCGCTGTCTGACACCTTTAACAATATTGCACCCTCGGGTTTTTGGCTGCAGTTTTGGTACCGAAACATCTGCTAAGCACTGTTTTCGTTTACAGGAAGGAACATATCAGCCTACTGTATACTACCTCGTTGGTGGCGTCAGTCTCAGTTCTTAGAATTCTATTATGTTATTAATCAAATTTATTTACATCAGGGTTTTAAGTCAGTACTGCGGACCAAGATAATTTACAAACCTCTGTTCATTGCCATCAACATTGCTGCACCTTACGAACCTTATTCGTGATTTCAGAATTCGCACTGAGGCATTTCCCACACTACAAATAGATTTCCATAATTTCCTTTACAGTGTAACCTTATCAGAACAATTCTAGAATCTATTGCAGGTAGTACCAGACGATTTTTTTCTTCAGAAAATCACAGGAGCCCGAGAGAGTTAAAGTCTGGAGTGTGGGTTCGGATATGTACCAGAATCTCTATTCACTGGACGGAGCAGCAACGCTGCTTAGAGCCCAAGGTAGGCAGTGATGTATGCAGAACAAGGATGCACCATTCTGTTCGACGACACCCACCCCATGCCGTCTGTCAGGGCTAGAGTGTGCTGAGCCGACAACACAATTGTCCCACTGTTCCAAAGCCAGTAGGCAAGGCGATGAATCATGATGCTATCATGATTCCTCCACACCATTCTACCACACCCTTTCCCTACCCCACATCTTCACACACACACACACACACACACACACACACACACACATCCATTTCCACTTTCACACCCATCCACAAATATTTTCCCATCTCCAACCCCAGCCACATCTAATCCCCCCCCCTCTCTCTCTCTCTCTCCTGTAGTCCGTGTGGATTTATCACTCCACTGAACTGACAGGCGAGGCTGATAACTTCATTATTCAAGCGCGAGTTTTAATCAAGACGTTAATGTTTATAATCATCACAGTTACGGTCCATACACAGCCAGAATTAGTTGTGTACGCAGGTTTAATACCATAATTCGCCGGCATCAAAGGATGTTACGGTATGGCAAATTTTATTACTAGTGTGCATAGTCTGAATGAATTGACAGGGAATGTTTGCGATATGAAGGGACCGCTGTTATATATCAAGCGTTACTACAGGTTTGTACTGCTTGTGTGATTTATTTCATGAGTTCTGCAGCATAAAGTGGCGATGAAGTACGTCAGATTCTGGTGTTTATGTGCATGTTTTGTGTTATGGTGGACACTAACTACTGGGAGAAAAACACCAATATAGTTTGACAGATTTTTTGGAATGATGATAATTTTCTGCATGTCGATGTAATTCCAAATTTCATTGCCTGTGGACAATTTTGAGTATTCAGTTCAGTGAAGTTTGTGACACAAAATGTTACTCATTGATATGGATGTACAGTTTACGATAATGATGATGATGATAATAATAATAATAATAATAATAGCTAATTAATCATTTTGCGAGATTTTTATAACAACAAATATTATGAAAAATTAACTTTACAGTAAATAAAAGTATGACAACTCTGTGCAGAGGTCTAGTGATCGGAGAAGTCCACTTTTCCTATAGAGCCTTCAGAGGTATTATAAAAGGTTAAATGTTAATGTGAATGAGAATTGTAATATATCTGATATACAAGTACAAACAATATTTATCAATATTTATTTTTTTTATCACTGATGTACTGTTTGAGCAATGAGGGTAAGCGAATTTTGATATAATAATGATATTATATAACAGCAAACACTTGTGTTCTGAGTGTTTAATTGGGTAATAATTTGATCCAAACTGAGGTGGTAGTAGAGAGTCCTATTTGGTGGTGGACAGGGAGGGGAGGTGATCGAGAGGATGAAACAGCAGGCAGCGGCACGCGACAGCACCATAATAACTGCAGTGACGGGGAACAGCTTCAGAATTTGATTTGGCTGGAACAGTTTTCGTTACTTTCCCACAGGTCCTCACAGACAATATCTGAAAACACTCTTCTATCTGTCTATCTATTGCCAGACGCCTCAATCCCGCACGGGGTGGCCACAAACAAATCGCCTCCATGTCATTCTGTCCCCTGCCATTTCACTACCACGCTCCCAACTCACACCCCCCTCTCTCATATACTTCTCCACTCCATCCCTCCATCTCATCCTCGGCCTCCCCCTCCCTCTCGCCCCCTCCACCTCACTCACATACACTCTCCTCGTCAGTCTTTCACTCTCCATCCTCTCCACATGCCCAAACCACCTTAACATGTTTCTCCTAACGCTTCCTATCACGTCCTCAACCACACCACAATGCTCCTTCACTTCCTCATTTGTAAGTCTGTCTCTCCATGTGACTCCACATGCTCCTTTCAAATAACTCATTTCCATTGCTCTCACTCTTGACTTCTGTCCTTCCAACAGGGTCCAAGCTTCACTTCCATATGTCAGAGTTGGTATCACAATACTGTCATGTAACAACTTTTTCACTTCCATGCTCACCTCCCTGTTTCTTATCACTGCTTTCAACGAACCAGCAACCTTCCTTCCCTGCTGCACCCTTTCGAGCACTTCACCCTCCAGACTTCCATCCTTACTCATCACACTGCCCAAGTACTTAAATTCACTCACATTCTCCATATCCTTCCCATCCAATCTCACTGTACATTCACTGGCTTCACTTTTCTCGAAGACCATCACTTTACTCTTCCCTACATTCACCTTTAGATTCCGTTTCTTACACACTCTCCCAGACTCATCTACCAAGCCTTGCAGCTCCCCTTCGTCTTCGCTCAACAACACAGTATCATCTGCAAACAACGGTACAGGGAGTTTCCAAACACTGCCCTCTCTCACTAGGGCCGCTCCAACATCCACTGCCCGATCTTGTATCTCTTTTATAACCCCATCTATGTACAGATTGAACAACCATGGAGACATGACACATCCTTGTTTCGATCCAACCTTCAAATGGAAAGATTCACTCAGTCTCTCATCCACACGCACTGCAGCCTTAGCACCCTCATACATACTCTTCACTGCCACTTCCCATCCACTCCACATATTCTTAATACCTTCCACAAACCTTGTCTATCCACCCTGTCATATGCTTTCCCCAAATGCATGAAGGCTGCATACAACTTCTTGCCCTTCTCTAGAAACTTTTCCACTAAGGATCTAAGAATGAATATCTGGTCTACACAACCTCATCGTATTAATACCTTTATTTCAATTCTGATGTCTATATCATTCCCTTGAATCAGATGACCTATTTTTCATTTAAAGTGGCAAAACACATCTTGCATGTAATGATTTTTTTTTTTTGAGATGTAGTAGTACGATTAAATGTAATGTTTTATCCATAAGGAGTAATACGATTTTATGCGCCTATATTATTCAACTGTAGTATCGAATGGATTAACCAAGACTAAATCGGATCCCACTAGTGCAAAGAGGGGAATTGTTATTGAAGGTAATATCTAACTTCTCCGATCCCTAGAAGCTCGCACGTTTCTCTAAATCGTTTAGGGATGTCAAGAATAAAACAAAAAAAAGAATGAATACAGTGTTTAATAGTATTTCTGTACACTCAGTATTACACAGGTCTGTATTGTTTATTATTCTAGATACTTGTAACTATAAATCGTAGCCAGTAAAAGGGAAGGTGTTCCTTGTGACTGCTCAAATTGTCTTGCTTTAGCCAGAGTGAATGGATTTGTCAGCAGGTGTGGTGTCCATGGTTACTGGGCAATTCTGTTATGTCAGGCAATGTTATAATCTCATATCTTGGGCCCGCTTCACACGAACGGATTTTTTTTTCCCCGGATTTTCCGCAAGGTTAAAAAATTGGTTAAATGAGACCTTTCACATAGACTCTGCGCGGCAAAATTTCTGCGCGGGAGAGATTCACCGTCCGCGTGCACCGTCAAACTGCAACGTCCCGAGCGTTCTTCAGTACGACGGAAGGTTGTGAAGTACTGCACACGGGTGGAATTTTCCCGCACGGCCAAAGCTGTTGTGGTTCATGTGTGGCAGGGTACGGATGTTGCTGTGGATATTTTCTATCAAGTATGAGAGTTTAAAGTATTTGTAATATGAAAAAGTATTTTTAATATTAAGAAATGCAGTATAATTTATTACATCTTGTAGTACTGTTATTATCACCCGCCTTGGTATTTGCCCTCGTCTGTGTGTGTGTGTGTGTGTGTGTGTGTGTGTGTGTGTGTGTGTGTTCCCACTGTATCTCATGAATGACTTGCTATCAACATGAAACCTTCAGGGTATCGAGATATGGCCAAAATCTTGGAAGAGCTCGAAAATGGGCAGTCGAGGTCAAGGTCAAGATCACCAAAATGGCTGCTAAAGGTCAACTAGTTTTTATCGGCTGTTTTAAGCAACATTTTTTCTCACGAACGGCTTGAGCTATCCACATGAAATCTTCAGGGTGTCAAGATAAGGCCACAATTTCTAACCCTCCGGGGGTGCTGCCGCCCTCCGGCCCTCCCCCCCCCCCCAGGGGGGGCGCCCCCCCGCCCCCCCACGGGCTGCCTCCGCCCCTCGGCCCTCCCCGGAAGGGGACTACGTCCCATAGCTGGGGGGAGGCGCTCCACCTCACGGCCCCTCCGGGGGACTCGCCACCCCGGGGCCTCCCACGGGAGAGCCCCGCCCCTCCTCGAAGGGGCACAGACTCCCGCCCCCCCCGAGGGAAGGCCCCCCTCGGAGGGGGCCTCCATCCCCCCTCCATGAGGGAAGCGCCACCCCACGGGAGGGCTCCGCTCCCTAGCCCCCCCGAGGGGCCCCGCCCTCGCTCCCCTCCTGGGGAAGCCTCGCCCGGCTTGGCCAACAGCATTTTCTGGCTCCCGATTGCTATTCTTTCATTATTATTCCTTTTGTTAATATCATTATTATTATTAGTAGTAGTAGTAGTAGTATTAGTAGTAGTATCACTATTACTACTACTGTTATTATTATTATTATTATCATTATTATTATTATTATTATTATCACTCCGAATAATAAAAAAATAATAACAATAATAATGGTAATAAAAAAAAATAGTAATAATNTCATCATCATCATCATCATCATCATCATCATCATCATCATCATCATCATCATCATCATCATCATCATCATCATCCAATCCTGCGTTGCCCCATGAAGAGCGTAGGAGCCCGGGGCTAGGCAAGTTGGTCCTGACATTTAAGATGAGAGTGACGAGCCTCACTCACCCCTGAGTGGCATTACATGAGCAATAAACCCCCAACCACCCCTTGGATATAAACCTGCACCGGCTCAATCCGACTGGAGTGCCGTAATTACCCACTAAACCACCAGGTGTCAAAATTTGGTAATAAGGTTACCACCCAGAGTAGTAAATGGTTTCCTGGTGTACAGGAAACCATTTGGCTTGTCACTCACTGTAGAGTCACCCACAGGCAGAAGGAAGAGGAAAGAATGAAGGAAAGAATGACAGAAGAGGATGGAAGATAATAATAATAATAATAATAATAATAATATCAATAATAATAATAATAATAATAATAAGTCATAAAATTCTGTGAGTCACTTCTCTCTAGCAGGAGTTAATCTAAATTGAAACAATGGTAAATTTGCATAAGTCTCGTGAGAAAAGTAAGGCAACTGAATCCCTAACTCGCCAGCAAATCATCTCATATACTAGCTAGTTCCCTAAGATTTGGCTAAATTCATAAGGTTACTTAGCTATATATTGAGTCGGACAACAGATGACGACGGGCGTGCAGTCTCGGTCGTTTTCCTGGGCAGCCAGGCGTCCTAGGTGTGTATTTACAAGTGCTAGCTGAACGGTGTCTGCTAATGGAGTGCGTCAAAATGGCGAGTTCCTTCCCCCTCATGCGACTGAAGAATTGCCAATTATTTATTAATTACAAGGCTAAATACAGTTAAATTACTCCATGAAATATACAAGGTGAATCTAACTTAATTTAATCTTAGTTTTAATTAAACTAAGCCAAATATTCTTTTTTATCAATAATGATTTATTTTAAACCCACGTCTGCATTTCACTGTGATGCTTTTCATCCTTAGGACACGTCACATTCACGCAGACGCAGTGAGGCCTATGGAAAATTCCTAATTATTTACATGTATGTACAATATAGTTGTCTACAAGGGTTAAACACAGTAGCATTAAATTTATTAATAATAAGTATTAACAGAATGTAATCTCTGGGTTATTAAACCTCTTGAATTATTATTAACATTCTGGAAGCTTTCCTCTGCCCTTTAACATCAACAATTATTGCAAAAGTAAGAGCAGAACTGCTCTGGGGGGTAATATTTCCCCCAGTTTTGGGGCCGGGCGAATAATGATATGCTGTATCATCTAATGTGACCCTTAGCCAGGAGCTCTCTCCACAGATCTTGAGAGCCCTGTGCTGCGGTCCTTCTAGGTCGTGCATCTTGACCCAATCGTTCTCCACCATCCTCTGTTTCTGGGGGAGCCGTTAACTTAACCTGAGGAATCCCATCGACATATGGGTACATCGCAACGTTTTGTCACAGCTACACCCATCGACAGTTACGTTGCGCAATTGCAAGGGCCATAATTTGCACAATTTTCAAGTTTCATGGGTGATTTTTGGTAGGCATATGTGGGAGACCTTCCTCTACCTGCTGTCAAGTGGGGATACTGCCTGGCCCCACCTAACCCCCCTCGCCCCCACACTGGGCAACTGGGCAATTCACCTGTTAGCAGTAACTTGGCCAGTAAAGATATGTTGCCCCACGGTCTCCCCAATGACGAAATTCACGGTGAAAGTGATTCCTGAGGTGGAGGACAAAGAAATAAAGAAGCTACAGCAAGAAACAAACAGAAGTGATGAGGTGGTAATGTCATAAAGGAAGGTGCCATATGTGGATGTGTTTGGTGACTGAACAATGCTTACAGTATATTGCCTATATAAATGTGTTAAAACCAATATAGTCTTGTACTACACAAATTCGTACCAAATACATAAATAAATCGTAATTTAAAGTGGCTTGAATTAGTTAACCCTTCCATAGTTTGTTTTCTTTAGCCAGGTACCCTGAGAAAGAGGGAAAACGTAAGGCTTACTCATCACCTGTAGCACAATTTATAGCCTCAGGAAGGCGATTTCTCTGTGAATTTTCGATGGTTCTCACCAAAAGCGAAAGTTTAAGCAAAAAAAAAAAAAAAAAATCCGAAAATGCTCGGGACTGGGGGGTATCGGAGGTCAGAAATCGGTCAGGACGTGATGGGTTAAGGGGCACCAGTTTATTTATAGTTTTCATACTGAGATGTCCTCTACATTCAATTTTTACAAGTCTCAGCACCCCCTCTGAGTCTGGATGTGTGAAAATTACCTTGGCTAATAGCCACTGGGATCTTGGTTGTTCGGTTTTTACTAAGACCACATTTCCTATATTTATAACTGATTTGTTGCTGGCAACCTGGGCCCCATAAAATCTTTCTCTTAGGCTCAAAAGACATTCTTCACTCCAATGTCAACTCCAGATGTCCAATACCCTTTTCAGACGTTGGTATCCCTCGTGCAGATGTTATCCTAGTTCATATATTCTTATTATAGGATCATTTATTTCCTCCTGGATATCCACACAAGGTACTGGATAAAGTTTCCTGCAATGCAACATATGAGCCAGTGGCAATGCTTCAATTGCAATGCTAGTATCATCAATATAGGTTAACGGTCTGTCATTAATCTTAGCCCCAATTTCAGTTATCACCGTTCTCAGTTCCTCTCTGGTGATCTTAGTTCTGTGTAAGGTTTTCCTTAGGCAGTTCTTTACTATTCTTATCATTCGTTCTGTATATCCATTTTGCCATGGTGTTCTTGGAGCTATGAACTGCCAGGTACAATTTCGGATTCCCAGTGCTGACTTAACCTTTGGGTCATTCATTATATTTAAAAGCAGAGGTGCTGCTCCAATGAATTGGTTCCGTTGTCGCTTATTAATTTAGTAGGACTAGACCTTCCAGCAGCAAATCTTCTAAATACACTCAGGAATGTCTCAGAACTCAAATCTTCTGCCATTTCTAGATGGACTGCCCTCGAGTAGATGCAAGTAAACAAACATATATACACCTTATGGGGAGTTACCTTACCAGTAACAGTTATAGCCCCTGTATAATCAACTCTACTTACTTTGAAGGGATGACTTATATTTACCCTATCCTTTGGTAAAGCAGGTGGCCCTGGGTAGTCATGTGGCCGTTGCTCATACCTCCTGCATACCATGCAGCCTTTGAGATATTTCTTTATGACTGGTCTACCCTTAGGGATCCAATACCTTTCCCGGATTCGGGCCAAGGTCTGCGGCACACCTCCATGAAGAGTCAAATCATGGGCTTGCTTTACAACTAACTGTACAAAATAATCATTCTTGGGTAACAATATAGGATGTCTAGTTTGGAAAGGCAAATCAGCCTTTATTACTTAGCCACGGCATCAAATTAGACCCTTTCCATCCAAGAACAATCCTAAATCTCTTATTAGTTTGTTCTTGTTACCAATGCCTTGGCATAAAAGGTCAAAAATCTCTCCATAATACTTCCTTTGTATCTTTTTCAACCAGTATTCCATGGGACCAAACCTCTTAACCCGCCGTGTCCCACCGACGTACGATCCATGTCACTACTTTTTTCCGCGGACAGACCCACCGACGTGCATCGTACATCAGTCAGTTGCAAGACCTGTCGTTTGCACATTTGTCAAGATTCGCAGGTGATTTTTGGTAGGCATATGTGGGAGACATTCCTCTACCTGCTGTCAAGCTGGGATACTGCCTGGCCCCACCTGACCCCCCTTCCCTCCACACTCAGCAATTCACCTGTTAGCAGTAACCTGGCCAGTAAAGATACGTTGCCCCATGGTCTCTCCAAAGACGAAATTCACAGTGAAAGTGATTCCTGAGGTGAAGGACAAAGAAAAAGAAGCTAGAGGGAGAAACAAACAGAAGTGATGAGGTGGTAATGTCGTAAAGGGAGGTGCCATATGCTGGGGTTTTGGGTGAGTGAACAATGCTCAATATAGATGCACTGCACATAAATTAGTACCAAATAAATAAATAAATACGTAATTTAAAGTGGCTTGAATTAGTTAACCCTTCCATAGTTCGTTTTCTTTAGCCAGGTACCCTGAGAAAGAAGGAAAACGTAAGGCTGACTGACACCTGTTATAAGCTCAGGATGGCGATTTCTCTATGAATTTTCTATGTTTTTCACCAAAAGCAGAGGTTTGAGCCAAAAAAAAAAAAAAAAGTTGAAAATCGGTCGGGTTCTGAGGGTGTGTTGGGTAAAAAATCGGTCGAGACTGGACGGGTTAAACCCCACTTTCTTATTCAAAAATTTAACAACTAATTCAGTGGTGTTAATAATTTGTCCTATTGATGAGAATCTGCTAATGTCCGTTATCTCTGGCTCAGGTACTACTGGATCCAAGTTTACAACAGTAACCTCAGCAATACTATATTGTTTTTGCTCAGGCCAATCCTTAGTGAGTAACCATCATCCTTGTCTCTTTACTGTAGAACCTCTAGAGAGCAGATCAGCTGGATTTTGTTTGGAGAATACATGCGTAAATTTAATTTTGGCAGACAGTTCTTTTATAGTCTTCACTCTATTACGGATGAAAGGAGTTTTGCTGTCCTGCTTTCCTATCCAGTAAAGACAAATCTCACTGTCAGTCCATATATAAATATCCTCAAACTGAGTATCAAGAGTAGTGATTAGACACCTGGCCAATTTAGTTCCTACTTCAATGGAAGCCAATTCCATTTGAGGTAGGGTTCTTCTCTTAATTGGTGCAACTCTGGCTTATAATTTTACTGTCATCTCTTGTTGCACAATAAGCTACTGCTCCATGTGCCTTTTGAGAAGCGTCACGAAAAATGTGTAAATATGACCTCGTTACTGTTTATCATCCTGGGAATACTTATGCTTGATGTGTTTTCAAATTCCTTTCTCATCTGTTCCCACTGTTCAGCATACGTTTCACCTAATTCTGTGTTCCAGTCTAACTTTTCTCGCAAAGCCTCTTGTACTAAACATTTGCCCCTAATAACTATAGGACTGACTAATCCTAATGGGTCAAATAATATGAAGACCTGACTTAACAGGGACCTCCTGGTGAAAGTGACATCAGAGAACTTAATTGGCTTTAAACTTATTTCATCAGCCTTTGTATCCCAGGTAAGACCCAATACATTTTGAGTTTTGGGAATGTCAGTATTTGGATAGTCCTCTTGTATTTTATTCCCCCAAAACGATGAATTTGTATTCCAGCTCTGTAACGGCAAATTTGCTATCCCACTTTCGGAACTGGCTACTTCATAAGCACTGGCGTAGGAAGAGGGGGGGGGCAGGGGGGACAATTGCCCCCCCAGTCTTCAGTCAAGAGCTACTTTCGGGCAGATCGCCAAAAATTCGGGCAGATATTTTCCTGTATATTAACCTGTCTTGACTGGGTTGTTCTAATGTTTGGTGCGTTTTATTGTGTTATGTGAGCCCATAAAGCATTATGAAGTATAATACAAACTTTTTAATAAAATATCCGAGGCTTTTTTGCTCTCTCATAGGAAGTCATTCACCAATCGTCAATTTTAGATCTAATTCGGCGACTTCTGGCTACTTTGGCTTTATTTTTAGAGACACTAAGTAGCGATATTGGTTCCCACTGAGTTGGTAGTTCTACATGTGCTTTGAGCAAGTAACATATCCTCTGGGCGGAATACTATGACGTGGTAAGATCGTCATGGTGTCGATATACCATACCGATCTAGAGCTGCCAGTTTTTCTGACACAGTGTTATGTAGATAGCCAATTTCTTTAAGCTCTTGTAGCGTATTTTATATATTTCTGCGTAAGTGGAGCACCAATACTTGTTGACTGACGGTTTACAACTTGTAGTGTAGGTCCTGATTCAAGCATTTGTGCAAAATCTGGTGAATTTCTATTTATGAAGTTGTTATTAACAAAATTCCTATCTATATATGATGCTGTTTTCTGCTTGGGCTTGGTTTTGCTTACTCTAGTAATTGTACTTTATTGGGACTCCTTAGTAATCTTAGGGTTTGTTAATTATATAGTGGTGAGGAGAGGGGTGCATCAAATTAGGTGATATAGTGTACTGGAGAGCATTACAGAGCTTTACAACAAGGGATAGGACAAAACTTTGGTTCAAAGACCTCGTATATCGATTTCAAGTCCTCCTGAGAAAGGTCGTTGCCTATAGGCCCAAATCCAAATTATACTGAACTTTCATTCAGCTTCTGGGGTCTCCTGTCTAGTCAGTTGATCCAGTCTCAACTCTGTTTCTTAATTGTAAAAATATAAGTGCTAGTTAAGCAGAAGACCTATTTTCAGAGTATTGAGTGCTTTAGAAGAGCATGGTGCTTCTTATAATGTGCATTTGTTTTTTGAATTAAGTATTTGATAATTTAGGCGCCTGGTAGCTTGATTGGTAGAGTACTTGGGTCGCAGCACACCATGGCCTTCCAGTCATAGTTCAGTCTCAGAGGTGTCCCGGGGTTTATCATTCGTGTAGACACTACTAGGGGTGTAGTTCAGTCTCTACCCTTAAATGCTCTGAACTAACTGTAGCTTACGGAGCCTTGAGTCCCCATGTTTCGATGTTTGCAAAATGGGACCTGGCATTGACATTTTTTTAAATGATTATTTCATAATTTCTTTGTCAGTTTCCAGTTTGTCTAGTTTGGTGTAATTAAGAATGATTTACATTCATAATTTGTATAGAGTGGAGCTATTTAGCTTAGTTTAAAGACATGTTTCTTTTGTAGGCGACCTTCTCAATTTATTTGTTTATACCGGTAATCATTATAGCGGTAATTATTATTTAATTTTTAATGGAAATAGTAAGTTGTGTTTTCATAGGCAAAACTCTAAGTTTAGTTATCATTTACTGTATATTCATATAATAGAGAGAATTATTTTGTTCTAATCGATACAATGAAGAAGGCTTTTATAGGCTATTACTTTTCATATTATCACAATGAATAATAATTATTACCTGTATCTGCATAAGCAACTGCAGTTGATCTGTGATGTTAATGTTCCTGCCTTCTTCAGATACACACATGTTACTGATTAACCTCACCCAAGATGGTTGTGTTCTGCATTCCTGTAAGCAAATGTGACTTTCAAGGACCTCTTTTGTTTTTATTTTGCCTATTACCATTTTTTAGGGAGGAAGCTGTAGCACCAGCCGATCAGGGTAGTACTCCTGAGGGTGATGGTAACCTGGTGTTAGGGAGAACTGGAACTCCCATTTCACCATCTCTCAGCATAGTTCCTGTTCATCCCCCTTTGCTGATTTTTTTTTTCAGTGTTTCTTTAACACGGACAGTAGGAGACCAGCATGCTTTCCAATACCTTCTTCTCCAACTATCTGCACAACACTACTCACGCTTAACACACCACACCCTCTTTCCAGGCGTAGGAGTGTGGTGACCCCACTGCCCACCACATTTGTGGTGCAGTAAGCCCTGTAACTCCAACGATACCTCCCTGGGGGTGGCAGGGAACTCTGTCTTTGGGCAGAATTTGGGGTAGAATCCTCTTTGGGCCAGGGTGCTAGAAATCCCCCTCGTGTAAAATTTCTTGCTGAATTGACAAAAACAACGCACCTTTATGCGGGCAAATACATAATGAAAAAAATACAATTGTATACGATTGTACTGACGCCAGTGGCTATTCACGAATAGATAAAACTAGGTTTTCATCAGGAACATATCCAGTCACACGGCACACGGAAGAAATATAGTTATTAGCATGAAACTGTGTAAGAGTACGATGCAAGGCGAAAAACAGAACCTAAATATCTTATGTCCCGATATGGATTCGGGCAAAAGGAGCAATTTCGGGCAAGATTCCCCTTGCCTCCCCCAAAAGAACTGAACTTGCTATGCTTATGTTCATAAGTCTTCAATGCATCCGTCTCTGTATCAGCAACACCTTGCAAATTATCCATATAAAAAGCCTGCCCTATTTCTGGGCATTTGGCCCTTTCAAAATTATGCTTCAATGTGTTGCAAATATGAAAGGACTAGCACAAGAGCCAAAGAGCACTGATCGGAAACAGTAAGTTTTCAATGGACTATCCTCATTTTGAGGGTCTTGAGGCCAGAGGAATTTTGTAAATTTCCTATCCTCCTCTCTCAATCCTGTTATGAGAAATCCTTACTAATGTCTGCTGTAAAAGCATAAGGTTTCTCTCTAAATCTTAGTAATACATTCGCTAAATTCTCTGTTAGTGTAAGTCCACAGTATAGGGAATCGTTCAAACTAGCTAATTCCTTGGACGCTTTGCTACTACAGTTGAAAACTATCCTTATGGGAGTAGTTATTGAATCTTTGCTTACAGCATGATGTGGTAAATAATGTCCTCCTTTGTGGGTTAACAGGGAATTCTACCTTTTCTATAAATTTATTCTTCGATTGATCCTTTATAATATTATCATATTGGGTTAGATGTTCTGGGTTGTCTCTCAACTTTCTTAGAAGAGAATTTAACTGAGCCTTAGATGCTTGGAAGCTCCAAATGGTTTAGTTTCCACGATAATCCTACCCAATACTGTTCCTCTTTAAAATCCACAGACTGGTTATACAAATCCAAAGTTCTTTTATCTTCAGTGGTTGGATCTTCGTTGTGTATTCCTACTGTCTAGATCCCAAAGTTTGTGTACTAGTTCAATTTTTTCATCCAACAAGTCATTTATCTGAGGAGGTTTTAATTCAACACCTATTCTAGCTACCATCAATGACTGTGTAGGGGTAACAAAGACTGAGTCTACCAATTTGGCCTCTCCTCTGTCTTTTTTTGGAAAAGGCAACTGGCCCATAATAAGTTTACCTCTATCTATTGCCAGACACCATAATCCCGTAAGGGGTGGCCATTTGACTCTGAGTTATTTGTTTTACGGGGAGGGGCACTAACCCTCCACCAACCCACTTGTTGACACGTAGGGAGCACGTATGGTTTGGTTATATGGTTACCACCCAGCGTTGTAAATGATTTCTTTGTTTACAGGAAACCATTTGGCTTGTCACTCAATGTAAAGCCACCTGTAAAGGGAAGAAAAGCAATAAGAAGTGACAGGAAAGATGGGAGAAAGAGGAAGAGAGGAGGGCAGGCTCAGAAAGAGAATGATAAAGGCTAAGGAAGAAGTAGGCAGCACTACATCTAGTGAGTGGATGATGGTCGCCACCACCTACCACCTCCTGGACTCTTAAACAACTGAACAGTAATCTGATCCAGTTATCATTTTTATGGGACCCACAGTATCTGATTTCACGTTCTGTTTTGCCAACCTTATCCCCGAGCTCTGCAAATGATCAGAGGTTTCCTTCAGTCCCTTTATATAAATACTTGTTTCCATATTATCCAGTACAGCTGCTGTTATACGGCATTTATAATAATCTGCCAAGTTGTATTAAGGGTCTAGCTAAATCAAAAGACTGTGCCTCCTTATAGTTAAGAACCCCGTAATGGCTAAATTTACCTTGCCGACAATTGGTAACCTTAATTTCTCTACAATGTATGCAGAAATGAAGGTTTTCTGTGCACCAGTATCAAAAAGAGTACATGCTAATATGTTTCTATTTTCATTACCTTCACGTCTGCAGTTGGAACTGCAGCTGGCATTGTTACTAGAATATTTGCTTGCAGGTTTAGGAACCTCATGTTTCATCATCCTTGGGCATAAAGCACTTTGATGATTGTCCTTTTTACATTTGAAACAAAGATGTAGTTTAATTTTGCATTCCGCAGAAGTGTGTTCGAAATTCATGCATATCATACAACATCCCAATTCCTGAAGCCTCACTATTCTAGATGCGTAATCAGGATACTGTTGGCAAGATGCACTGGAATGTTGTTCACCACAAAACACACAGACCTTCCTGTCCTTTACCATGGAAATTTTTTCCTCCTTATTTTCATCAACTTGTCTTCCTTGTCTTTATTGGTTTATCCTCAGTTTTTAAAGGGCTAAGAAAAATACCTACCTCTTCTTTAGGAACAGACTTAACCGTTCCTAGCTTAGTTTCCCAGCCAGTTGGTTAGTGGTTCTTTTCCTTGTTTCAGCCTTTGGTTTATTTTCAGCAGGTTTTACTGTTCCTTGCAAATGTTTACAGACTTGCATCAAGCCTTCCTCAATCTCCTCACAGGAGAAATTATCCTTCGGGTACCTACCACACAAAGCATCCTTAGTTCAAGGCAGAAGCTTTAAGGACACAATTCTAGAAAGCACCCAATCTGCTGCCATAACATCTTCGTAAGTACCGGCCTTTAAATTACAACTCATCGCAATCCGAAAATTTTGCAAGGACTCAAAATCTTGTTTAGGAATGGGTAATTCAATTACAGCCTTCAATAGTTGGGTAATGACTTGGTCCTTGTCTTCATAATTCTGCTTGAGAATAGCCAAAGCTGCCTCATAATTGTTTTCGTCCACAGGTAATTCCTTTATCAATTTGTAAGGCGTCCCCTTGACCTGTCCTAACAGTTATGAGAGCTTACTCACATTAGGGAGATCTGTTCTATCATGGACTAAGTATTTAAACTGATCCCAAAAGAATTTCCAATTCTGCTCCCCATCAAACTCTGGAAGCGAAATTTGTGGTAATGCAGCTTTACTTGGCTGTTCCACAACTTGTGTTTGGTGGTAATATTGGCTAACTTAGATTCAACCAGTTTCACTAAGGTTAGATATTCCTCTAATTTACCTTCAAATTTGATAGTCTCTGATTCTAAAAGATCTTTATCATCAGCTTTTATGATGGCTGCTTCTAAATTAACATAACTTTCTTCATACTTCGACCATTTTTCCATTAGTATATTCAAAAGACTACTTAATTTCTCCCTTTTTTGAGGTGTTTCTTCTAATGACTGCTTACAGTCCTGTACTGCTCTTGTTACCCATTCTGCCTTACCACTAGATTTTTGTAACAAGGAAATAGACATTGTTACTGATTTCTAAGTTACAGGAGTTACCCTTAATTCAAATTTTACAACCCTGATTTAACTGAACTCTGTTATTTATCACTTTAAATTCTGAGGAGTGTGGGAATTGGTTTTATGGCCTTAAACCTATCTCCATGGGTTATTAAACCTCTGGGGTAATATTGTCCTTCCCACACTCTGTTTCCAAAATAACACAAATTTTCTTGAGCTTAGTAATAATTAACTTCTGGATCTTCATGGATGTCATTTCCTCCCAGAAAGAGAATAGTGCAGTCATGCTCCCAGTCTAACACTTTGTTTAGCCACTCATCCTCAGAAATGGAACTTGTCTTTCCACCGGGAGCTCTGTATATACGTATTTCCACGTGTTCCACTTCCACACAACGTGGTATAATAGGCTGTGCTCAACTAACACTACCTTAAAATCACTCAGCGCCACAGCACACATCTGTTATCCTCACTCAGGGCACCAATAATATGTCATAATATTCTGTGAGTCATTCCTCTCTAGCGGGAGTTAATCTAAACTGAAAAAATGGTAAATTTGCATCAGTCTCGTGAGTAAATTAAGGCAATTGAATCCCCTAACTCACCAGCAAATCATCTCCTCATATACTTGCTAGTTCCCTAAGTTTTGGCCAAATTCATAAGGTTACTTAGCTGTACATAGAGTCGGACAACAGATGATGACGGGCGTGCAGTCTCAGTTGTTTTCCTGGGCAGCCAGGCGTCCTAGGTGTGTGTTTACAACTGCTAGCTGAGCGGTGTCTGCTAATGGAGTGCGTCAACATGGCGAGTTTCTTCCCTCTGATGGGATTGAAGAGTTGCCAAGTATTTATTAATTAAGGCTAAATACAGTTAAATTACTCCGTGAAGTATACAAGGTGAATCCAACTTAATTTAATCTTAGTTTTAATTAAACTAAACCAAATATTCTCTTTTATCTATAAAGATATATATTAAACCCACGTCTGCTTTTCATCGTGACGCTTTTCGTCCTTAGGACACGTCACACTCACGCAGACGCAGTGAGGCCAATGGAAAATTCCTAATTATTCATATGTATGTACAATATAGTTGTCCACAAGGGTTAAACGCAGTAGCATTAAATTTATTAATAATAAGAATTATTAACAGAACGTAATCTCTGGGTTATTAAACCTCTCGATTATTAACATTCTGGAAGTTTTCCTCTGCACTTTAACATCGACAACTATACCAAAAGTAAGAGCACAGTCGCTCTGGGGGAAAATATTTCTCACAAATATTATTATTATTGTTATTATTATTATTATTATTATTATTATTATTATTATTATAAAGGAGAGTGGGTAGGTTGCTGCAAATACAGTTTTTATAAAATACCAGGAAGGAGGAATCAAAGGCCAGGTGCCCACAAATTGTTCCCTCAAAGAAAAAAACAAAAACAAGATAACAAAGAGCCAAATTCAAGACCTGTTCATTTCGAGATGCCTGGACACTGGATTTGAAAGACTGGAGATCGTAAGCAGACGGACAGAGACAGTTCCAGAGTTGACCTGTTGCATACATGAAGGGCTGGGAGTAACGGTTTACTCTTGTATAAGAGAGCTGGACAGCAAAGGGATGAAGGTTTACTGATAGACGGGTGCTACGCACCTGCCGAAAGGGTGGAGAGATACAAGCATAGAGTTCAGAGGAGCAGTGACCATTGTAGTACCGACAGAAAAGAGATGAAGGTGGAACAGTGCAGCGAAGAGACAGAGGTTGAAGGGAATCAGTAAGAGAAGGAGAGATGATGAGAAAAATGCCTTTGATACCACCCTGTTGAGAAGAGCTTTATGTGGGGAGCCTACTGATATGTGAGAGATGTGCTTTACACAGAGGCGAATAAACCTCATGTATAAAGTCAAGAACTGTGCAGAGGTAAAGAAAGCACGGGGTCAGCTTAGCACACCTAATCTCCTGAAGGCAGATTTTACAAGAGAGGTAATATGTATTTTCCAAGATAAATCCCGAGAGCATGACACCTCAAGTATGTTTAAAGATAATTCAGGATTGAGCTGAATATTGTAAAAAATCAGAGGGTATTCCTGAGGAAGATTTCGTCAGGTTGATAAATATACGAACTGAGTCTTTGATGAATTAAAAACAGGATTACTTTTACCCGAGACAGAGATACGAGCGAAGTCAGGCATTTGGTGTGTCATAGCCTCATCCCTTGTTTGTTGAAGGGTGGAATAATCAGCGTATGAGTGGATAAGGTTAGGTATACAACTTAGGTCATTAAAGAATAAAGGTAAAAGAGTTAGTGATAGGACAGAGCCCTGAGGAACAGCACTATTGAGAGCTCTAGGAGAAGAACAGTGACCGTCCACAACAGGAGATACAGAACAACGAGAAAGGAAGCTAGAGATGAATGCACAGATAGAGGGCTAGAAACCGTAAGAGGGCAGTTTGGAAATTAATGATTTATGCCAGATTCGATCGAAAGTCTTTGAGATGTCAAGTGTAATGGCAAAGCTTTCGCCAAAGTCCCGAAAGGAGGATGACCAGAAGTCTGAAAGATAGGTGAGAAGATCACCAGTGGTGCGTCCCTGGCGGAACCCATACTGACGATTAATAAAGGTTGTGATAAGAAAGATGCTTTAAATTTTTGTTGTTAAGGATAGACTCAAAAGGTTTTGAAATACAGGATGTTAATGCAATTGGGCGATAGTTAGAGGAATGGGAATGGTCACCCTTTTTTGGGACTGGCTGAAAGAAAGCAAACTTCTAGCAAGAAGGAAAGGTACAAGTAGACAGACAAAGGCGATAGAGATTACCTAGGCAGGGTGTAAACACAGAAGCACAGTTCTTGAGGACAACAGGAGGGACCCCATCAGGCCCATATGAGTTGTTGGTATTGAGGCCAGTGATGGCAGAAAATACATCAGCTGACTATATTTTCATCTCAGCCATGAGGATGTCAGAGGGGGAAGGTGATGGAGGAACAACACTGGAATCATCTAAGGTGGGAACTGGAGGAGAAAGTTTGCTCAACGAGTTCTGCTTTATTGGATGCAATAGCTACAGAGCCATCAGGGTGGAAAATAGAAGGGAAGGATGATGAAGTAGAGCTGTTAGAAAGGTTTTTGGCAAGGTATGGGAAGACATTGAGTTGGAGAGTTAAGATTATTTAGTACGAATGAAATTTTATTTAGTACAACGAAAAATAATGCATAAAAGAGATGAGATTAAGTGGTGGGGTTGGCTTCGGTACCTTTTGTAGGCCTTCTATTTGTTGTGGACAGCATTAGGACAAGCATGATCAAACCGAGTTTTTCTTTCTTGCATTAGTCAAAGCATATGAGAAAGGAATGTATGCTTCCACGCCCGAGAGAATAACCTCAATAATGCACAAGGCACAATCAGAAGGTTCTCGGCCATGGCAGCAATAACCATTCCAAGGGAAATCAATGAAGTACTGCCTGAGGGCCTCCCAATCAGCAGCTCTAAATTGCCACAACCGACACTTCTTGGGAGGGTCCACAGGCCTTACTGGATCGATAGGACAGGTTAAGATAATAAGGTTGTGATCGGAGGATCCTAACGGAGAGGAAAGATTATCAACGTAAGCAGAAGGATTAGTTGTAAGGAAGAAGTGAAGTATGTTGGAACTCTTTCCAAGGCAGTTAGGGATGTGGGTAGGATGCTGTACAAGCTGTTCTAAGTAATTAAGGATAGAAAAGATATAAGCTTTCTTACCAGGTGGATCAGTGAATGGAGAGGAGAGCCAAAGTTGATGGTGAACACTGAAATCTCGTGGAATGGAGATTTCATAGAAATGAGAAATTGGTAAGATGTGTTCCAACTTAGAAGTAAGATAGTCAAAAATTATTTCATAATCAGTACAATGAGGGGATAAGTGAACAGCAGTGATAAATTTAGATAATGAATGACATGAAAACTGATGCCAGAGAGTAGAGAATTCAGAAGATATCAGTTTAGGAAAACGAGAGCAAGACATGTCGCATACATATACGCTTTGAAATGAGTATAGAGATAATAGGAGCGTACAGGGAAGAGTTGCTATCAATCGCGTCTCAGACAGTTGATCTCAGTTTGGAAGAGAAAGTGAGGTTTAGAGGAGATGTGGTGCTCAACAGAAAGAAAGAGGAAAGGCCTCAAATGTTGCAGAAGTGAAGAAGTGAGTCAGACAGTGGTTCCAAGCATCTCGCTTGGTCGTCGCCAGGAGAGTGGCATATGGTGGGGGCTTTGATGGTCCCCCTCCCCCGGGGACTACAAGGCTTGGGAATATGAAGCCATTTTTTTTTGTAAAATTTTAAGTAGGAAGTGTAGTGTGTAATACGCATGTAGTTTGGTGTAGACAGTGAGAGAAACTTGTACTGGAGAGCATGCTGGCCTACTATCTGTGTTACTGAAACGTTGAAAATGTTCGGCAAACGGAGATGATCAAAAGCTAGTCCTGAGGGCTGATGAAACAGGAGCTCCAGCTCTCCCAGTCATGAGCTTTTCGTCCACCTTCAGAGTACCGCCCTGCCTGACCGGTGCTACAGTCTACTCCAAAGCAGTCAAATATGGACTCAAGTTTGGGATTCTTGCTGATGCAAAAACATATGTATCCAACATTATGACGTGCACTGGACGAGAAGAAGAGAAACCACGAGCTGAAGACGAACGTCATGATGAAGTTGTTGAAACCTAGGCATATAGAAACATTACTAACAAAAACTCTTTCACCATCATCAAACTGGCCAGAGAATTGTCTGCTAAGTTTCTGTCCTTGGTGGGGAAAATACGTCAAAACCGATGAGAAGATCCAACAGTGCTGCACAGTGCAAAATACTGTGAACTGTACAGCAGTATGTTTGTGTTCAGTGAACACAGATACAACTTGTATAATGTAAGGCCAAGAGGAAAAAGAATGTATTTGTGTTGTCAACTCAGCAAAAGTGGTGGACAAGCCCATGCAGAAACCCAAGGCGATCCACTACTACAACACTACCAAAGGCAGGGTCCATTGTTTGGATGAACAGGTTGGCACCTATAGTGTAAAATACAAGAATAAACAATGGCATACGGTAGTGTGGTGCAGTTTGCTTGATCTTGCCTTCTGCAATGCATTTGTACTATATATATATATATATATATATATATATATATATACTGGAGAGAGAGAGAGAGAGAGAGAGAGAGAGAGAGAGAGAGAGAGAGAGAATTCACAAGCCCGAGCAGGACATGAATAAAAATAACAGACAATGTATTAAATGAAACTAGGATACAAACCTTAAGCGGCATTACGCGGAGAGGACAGTAACAGGGATCATCTTCCCAAGCGACTGGCAAAAATTTTAGGCCAGCTTTCGAGATGGGATGACAGTTTCGTGTGGGAAATCATGGAGGATCATACGAGGGAGAAGCAAGCGATTGAACCCTTCTTCTGGGAGCATCATGTTGATTAGATGCTTGAAGGCGTGACGGTGGACCTTAGTCCATGGCTCATCCGGGCTGCGTGATGGTCAGAGAAGGGAACGGGCTATTATCCTTGATGCGACTGGGTATTAGCACCAGGCTAGACTAGTTCCCCCAGTCTCCAAAGCACACACACACACACACACACACACACACACACACACACACACACACAAACTCCTCCTTCTATCCCATTGGTATGCCTTGCCATGCCGCATGCTATGAGCGCTGGAGGAGGAAAAGAAGAATGGAAGACGGGAACAAGGCTAAATAGAAGGAGAATGAAGAAGGCGAAAAAGTCGAAGAAATACTTGTACTAAAGGAGAAAGAATAGAAGAAAGAAAAGTCGAAGAAGTTTACGAGCGAGTTGTTGTTGATGTTACCACAATGAGTCTGACTGAGAAGACCCATCAACCGCAGGCAAGCAACCGCCTCAGTAGGGCCGCCCCGTGCAGTGAACCTATGTTCCCATGCGACTAACAGCGCCTCGCACAGCGAGGCGCGGGGATTAATGAGGAAGTTTGATTTCTGGGTGGACGCAGCAGTTGCTTCTCCATCCTGTTTACTGGAGCACCATAGAAGGCTCCATGCCATTCCAATATTTGGCCATATGGTTACCACCCAGCTTTGTAAATGGTTTTCTGAGTTACAGGAAACCGTTTGGCTTGTCACTTAGTGCAAAGCCACCCAAAGAGGAAAGAAGAGTAATAAATAGTGACAGGAAGGATGCGGGAAAGAGGGAGAGAGGAGAAACATAAAAAAAGAATGACAGACATGAAGGAAGAAATAAGCAGCACTACACTGAGTGGATGATGCCCCCCCCCCCCACAATCACAAGCAATAGTAGCAACCGAAAAAAGGCAAGAAACCGAGAAAGTAAACATTAAGGATGAGAGTGAGAAACAAGCAGAGATGAAATGAGGAAGAAGTAAACACGAATACGGCAAAGTACACACGGAACCAAGAAAGGCCTTTTGATCTTTCCGGGCACGCTTGTTATTGAACTTAAAGTATCTGTTATGTGAAAGTAAGAGAAGGAGAAGAAGAAGAAGAAGAAGAAGAAGAAGGAGAAGGAGAGGCCAGAGTAAAGAAAGGAGGAATGTAGTAAGGCGGAAACGGGGAGGAGAATCAAAAAGAAACATCGAGGCCAAAACTTTAAAAACAGAATAACCTGCGGAGGAGAAATCGGGGGAGGAGGACTATAAAAGAGAGAGAGAGAGAGAGAGAGAGAGAGAGAGAGAGAATATGGAAGAATTTTGTGAAACAGAATTCGAGAAGGAGGAAAGAATTGCGCGAGAATCCAAGATTACACACAAACACACACACACACACACACACACACACACACACACACACACACACACACACACACACAGCGAGGAGAAAGCAAATGGCACGAAACGTAGTTACAAGGATAACGAGTAACAAGAATATTCGGGAGGACATGAATACCATGTGAATTAGCTGTACTCTAATGGGTTGTTTTAAGAGCAAACCACTTCACTCTTGCCGCACCCACAATACTTTCATCATGACTGATCCAGAATAGATCAAAGCTGCTACAGTTATAGTACCCCCCCCCCCCCCACCCCACCAGAGAGGGCGAGGTAGAGAGAGAGCGGGGGAGAGAGAGCAATAACATAAACAAAAAAACATGGCCGGGATGACCGCCACCGTACGC
>JAGKTI010010300.1:0-15658 GCA_018397915.1 Birgus latro
AGGTGGCGAATGGGTTGGACATCGTGGTCCAAATTTCCTGCCGGGTCATGTATAGTGAAATGTTTTTTCACTGTGACCGGAAGGACTCTAAGGAGAGTGTTGAATATGTGCTCGTCCCGGGCCTCTATGTCGGCATCCGGGTACGAGGCGGTGACGAGTCGCCGAGCTTGGATCAATGTGTTGTCCGTCACCATCATATTTCAAGGTGTCGAGTTGTGACATCGCGACAACTTTCCCTAATGATGGGGCAATAGCCTCTGTTACAATCTTTGTAAATCTGGCCCATGTGAGATGTGGGACTATTTTTTGTGCTATACTAGCTACTGCCTTTCCCAGGTGAGGCAGAGTTACAGCTATTTTATGTGTATTGTTATCAAACCTGATGTCTAGTAATGGCTTTGGATCGAATTTTGGTAGGGGTACATGTGCTTTAGCTGCCATTTTGTTAATTTTTTTTCTTCCAGTCCTTCCTTCCACCTTTCCGGGTCAGGAACCACCACTGGCCACCAGTGTTATGCTACTTATTTGTGGGCCGGTTTCTCGTCCCTCAAACACGCAGGCTACAGCGGGTCCCCTATTCTAGACCTTGTTGGCAATTCTTAGTTAAGGGACTGGACACAAAAACAAGGCAGTAACTGTTATACGCATGTATTACAAAGATCTTTCTAGAAACAATAGTACATCAATTAACATACATCAGATGCTGGGTTTCCTGGGGATGGGTTAACACAAGGTTTTACTTGACTGGAAGTCTGTCTCTATACCGTGTTAGGAAAATTATGGTAGTATTCACCCAGCACTTATTGCACTTAGATTACCCTTACAATTCAAGACACAGGAAAGCAGTTGCTACAATTTCCCTTGTGATATGCACTGGACAACACTGATACACTTGCACAATTTATGTTAACACCTGGTGTCGATAGACACTCACCTAGTCGACTGCCTACCTCGACCGGAGTCTACCGCGCTACGATACACTGTGAGGGGAGACTGAGGTATTTCCGTAGTGTTTCACTTGTGTGCCTCTACACTGGGGGAGGAGAAGTTACATGAACAAGGGAATGGCATGATTAATATAAGGTTGTTCTTCTGTTGGTCACTGTGTGGCGTTTCTAGTGTGCCGGTACACTGGGGAGGGGTAAGTTATAATGGACCAAGGGAATGGCACAATCTATATGATATTATTGTTCTGTGGGCCACTGGAGTACATCATTCACTGAGAGGGTTTCACGGGACTCCACTCGAGGTATATGCTAAGCCAGAAGGACAAATGTGCTTGTTCAATCTTACACTCGGGGTTCCTGGTGTCGGTTTATCACTATGACACACTATAAGTAATCACTAACATACATGTACATCCTGGGTTTACAATAGCACACACTATGTAGGTCCTCTTGATACAATCTCACTGAGGGGCCATTGGTAGGTTCCTCTGTCTGGAGGAATGACAGAGTAGCATGTCCTGGTTGAGGCCCCCACACGTAGACAGGGGGCTAGGCTAGGGGCTCGGCCCGAAGAGAGCCAGGAGACGGGCCTGACATCGAGTCCGGGAGAGACTCGGAGTGGTCTCACCAGCAGGTAAGTCGCGCCCTGGTGTTCGGGACAATTCCTGGGGTGACTGGGGACCCAGGGCACAGGAACCCAAGGTGGCTAGACTGCGGCAATGGCTGGAGGGCGGTGTCGCCGTCAGGATCGCCGCGCGGGAATCTCGGGCTGGGGAAGTGGTGGACCGGTTTGGTCGTCGGCTGCCACGTCTGCTAGGACTCTGCCTCTGCTGATGCTCACACGGTTGGAGTTGCAGGGAACCAAGACCTTGGGTGAGGCCTTGCCACGGCTCGGGGGACTGGTCCTCTCAGGCTACAGGATCTCCTGTGGAAGAGAAGCGGACAATGGCCGGCTCAAACTCCAGCCTGATGTAACTAGTGGCCAATGCAGTAACGGCACAGGAGACTGCAGCTTTGAGGCGGTAAATTGCCTTCTCTGCCTCTGGCTGGACGTGACTAGAGGCCAACGTCATGGTGGCACAGGGGGTTTTAGCTCTAGTGCGGCTAGGGGCCTGTACCATGGAGCGAAGAGGACTAGCAGCAGAGGGATGGACAATCGCCGATCCTGCC
This sequence comes from Birgus latro, assembly GCA_018397915.1. Lineage (NCBI taxonomy): Eukaryota > Metazoa > Arthropoda > Malacostraca > Decapoda > Coenobitidae > Birgus > Birgus latro. The sequence goes on from JAGKTI010010300.1 coordinate 2,118, forward strand.
TCAAACCCAGCATGGCTTGTAGCCGATACTGCGGTGCTGCTCTGGGGGGCACAACTACAGGAAGCGGACGGCTGTTGGCTTGTCCTGCCCGACCAACACGACTTACGGCCTGTGTTGAAGCCCTGTAGCAGGGATGCAACTGGGGAACTGACTGACGCCGGTTCTATCCCTTGCCTGGTACGACTATCGCCAGTACCACAGTGTTGCGTGGAGTTGCAAACTCCACCACCTGGCGAGTGAAATTCTGCCCGGAGAATAGGTGACGGCAACTGCTACCTTCCCGAGGCATCAGTTGGGAACAAGAGGGGCATCGAGGAAAGGTACAGGTGTGCCGTTCCTGTTCGGAGCCACTCGGTGTTAGCGGGGGGGCCCCCAGTCTGACTCCAGCCGTTGTGTCGTCTGCAGCTCCTGTCTGTATTTCAATGATAAATATAAACAATTCACGCTACGTTATATATACACGTTTTATTGGTATTATTTACATTATGGTATATGACATTACTATGATTCCTAGTTTCTTACAGCAGTGTAGATATTTAACTAAGAGAAATATGCTTTTTAAACAGCATGGGAATGTGTCTGTCCAATGCGCAGAGCCATCTACCAGAATATTAGCTTTGAAAGCACCCCAATGCACCACCCACATCGAACAGACTGCGTTCCTCACACATACATGTAATGTTGTTCAAATCCATAAATGCCTCCGTTCCACTAGATTGGATCTTGGATCATGATGTGCATGGTGGTTTTGGTATATTCCAACTTCCATTTCACTAACTTGATTTCAGTCACTCCTCTGTGTTATGAGCTTCTGAAATAGAACTTATCGCTATTTCTAATGTTCTCAGTGGTTTGGCAATGTTCTCTAACAACGTGGTTAATTCATACATTTCGTCTGAAATGTACGCCACCAAAATGCCCCACCTGGACACGACAACTACTCTAGGAGGAGACAACCGAGGGGTGAATGCAGTGAGCGTGGGCTCAGTGCTAGATGGGCTCACTTGTACCTATCCCCTACGTCCCTCTCGTGCTCAGGTACCTCACCACCAAGGTATCAGTCACGGCGCACTATACCTCAGCTGGACTAGCTCTTGTCAGGTTCTGGGTGGGGCTATTCTCGTAATCCCAGATAGCCAGCAGGAGACAGCCTCCAGCCGCTCAGTAGCTGCTTCCCTCCCTCATTCACACCGGGCAACAGCCACCACCTGCTCTCACAACAACCCTCCAGGGAAGAGGGAATTGGTGACAGCCAACAGCCACATCCGCGGACAAGCGACGACAACCAGCCGCGCCTCCAGCAGCAGACTCCCAACATCAGGGACAGCCACTAGCCATGCCCGCAAAGAGGCAACAGCCACTAGCTGCGCCCTCCCTGCAACACACCCGGGAAGAAGAACACCAGTAATGGCCATCAGCCTCACCTCGGTGACGGCCAATAGCCACACCTGCATCCCCGTGACGGCCCCCAGCCACACCCGGGGTGTGGGGTGTAGTCCTCGCGGGGCACGGCTCTTAGGTGACGGCCACTAGCCGCACCTGTGGGAGGGCGACTTCCACCAGCTACATTACACCCATGGCCAGCCACGGCCACGGACCCTCAGTGACGGCCTCCTGCCGCACGAGGGAGGAGACGGCCACTAGCCGCTCTGCCTTCCATGCCCTAGGGGACTTAGCGATGGCCACCAGCCGCGCCGGGGAGGGAATGGCTACGTGCCACTCCTCACCCCCTACCCCAGTGTCTTCCCCTCCTGAGGATTTCCCCTGTTCGCCCACCTCCGGTTGTGGCTGCTCGGGTATCTGCGCCCCATCCCTTCACAGGAGTACTCTACTGGAGGAGCAGCAGTTGCAGTAGATTTGGAGAGGCCCTCTGAGACCTGGGGTCCATGCCCTACAACCAGGCCCCCGGCAGACCTTGACCCTGATGGACTCTTCAGAGACGGGATGCCGCAGTACACCCCTGACAGAGCCCCAGCTGAGGAGAGACCGCGGTCCCCCTGTCCTGCCAAGACATCCCCAAGGCCCCAGGGTGTAACCTCTCCTTCCCGGCCCGACAACGCCCCGCCCAACAGAGTGGGCACCGACAGGTGTGCCTTCTCTCCCTTTTTGAGGTCAGCCCTTAGGCCCCAACCCTCGGGTCCCCTAGAGACAGGCGCCCCTACCACGCCCCCTCTCAGATCCTTCCGGATGATCCAGCAATACCGGGCCTCCTGACAAAGGCTCCCAGATGATCCAATAGTGACCGGTCCCCTGACGAGGCCCCAGATGTTCCAGCAGTAACCGCCCTCCTGACGAGGCCCCTAGATGACCCAGTAGCTGTCTGGCCTCCCGTTGATGACCCTGGACACCCTTACGGCAGCCGATTCCACTCCTGATGAAGGCTGCAGCCCTGGGCCACCTTCCTACAACCGGGCCTTCCCCAGAAGCAACATTGGCTACATTACCTGCCACAGAGTCCTCTGACCCTGTCCATTGTATTAATTTATTTCTGTGTAAAGTGTGCCACTGTCAGTATTGTGTCACTGTAAGAATTAAGGTAATACACGTGTAAGGTTTGTTGCTGAGTGTTTTTATGCCCTGTTCCTTTTAGCTGCCCTAAGTATGCCCTGCCCGGCATAGAAAGAGTACCCCACTCTAAGTGCCATGTTTAAGGAATGAGGAGTCGGTCTTAAAACATGCCACACAACACTGGTGGCTAGCAGTGGTTCTTGACCTGGAGGGTGGCAACAGGGAACAAGTGAAATCTCGGAAAAATGGCGACAAAACCCCACGTTCAAATACCTAAATTCGACCCTGACCAATACGACATCCACACTTACCTTCAAATAGTTAAACCACTTTTGGACATGGGGTTCGAGACAGACAGACAAAGAAGAGCAGTAACCCTGCCTCTACTGGGCAAAGCAGTACCCACTATTGTACAAAAAATCGTCCCGGAGCTAACATGGGCAGATTTTACTAAACTAGTGACCAAGCAGCCACCCCCTCGTTAGGGACAGTTGTGGCACTATCACATTTAGATTCCCTAACCTACGACGGAAGCCTCGACGATGCACCCATCCAGGCCAGGTGACTTGTCACCGCTGCATACCCGGAGCACAGTAAAGAAATCCGGGAGCAACATGTATTCAGCACCCTGATCAGGATCCTCCCCAGTGCTATCAGGGAGCACTTCACAATACATGACCCCACAGACGACCTGGACAAAGATATCCAGCTTGTACGTCACCTCCTGACGGCCCGTACCATCCGACAACAGATCGGCGCTGTGAGTAAATTCCCCATTCAAAAAAAAGCACCGCCACGCAACCCCCGGCCACCCCCAATCCAGCCAAGTCTAACACCAGTACCCTCTATCCCCAGGGCACAAGCGCTCCAATACCAAAGAAAGTAACTTGATTTCCATCAACCTGTCGGAATTCACAGCTTGTAGCAACAAATTGGCTCAATCGGTAGAGAGGTGGCCTGCAGTCCCGACGGACCCAGGTTCAAATCCCGCTGGGGCAGGGAACAGTTTAAGGATTTGAATTTCAATAAACCAGACTTTACTTATCTACCAGAAGACCCGCCGACATGTCAGAAAATTACCTCCACTAATACCAATACACCAGTCCTGTATGAAACAGCCCTAGCATATATTCAATGTAGACGGTGGGTGTTAGCGCCAAAGTGGTGACATGTAGAGGTGTATGGTATGTAGGAGGACTGCTGGGCCTTGATAGCAGGCTGTGAAGCCTATGCCCAGAGTCGGACATAAAAAAAAAAAATGCCCACTCAACGACATTTGGGAGCAGCTCAAGGCTGCCCGCTGCAGAACAACCAACCAGGGGTGCCGTAAGCACTCATTCCTGGATGATGAGGGTGCCAAGGACGAAGCCCCAATGGCCACCTGCACTGGGGACACAGAACCTGAGGACGATGATAAGCCACAGCAGCTGGATTTTTAGGCCCGCCCCCGCACCTCCCTGCAGTGGTGGGGGCCACCTCACAGAAATACCGCCCCCCAGTCCATAACAAAATGAATCTGAATGGAGTGAAGGCGAGGCTTTTGGTCCACACAGGAGCGGCCAGATCCTGCCTCTACACTCACTTCTACTCCCGTCACCACCCCACTATCGGCCCGATTTTCCCCACCTCAGCTCACCTTGTGGACGCTGGAGATGGCCCCCACCCATACATGGGGAGACCCGGGCCCTACGTGCAGACACCCACTAGCAGGTCTCCGCACTCCACAAATTCATCATTTTTTACTCATCCTGCTGTGCATACGATGGATACCTGGGGCTGGACCTCCTTCAAAAACTACAAGACAATATAGACTGCTCCGAACGTTGCCTACAGTTTCATCATCCTCCGGACTCCAGCCCCCAGCCCCTCTGCACGTGCACCCCCCCCCTCTTCCACTCCTGCCCCTAGCTCCCCCACCCCTCTCCTCCCACCCCCCATCACCCCACCTTCCCCGCTACCATCGCCTCCACCCTCACCATTCCCCCTCACCACGAGGCCTGGCTACGGTTGAATAGACCCACTGGGACCTTCTCCCCAACCCTGCCCCCTGGAACCCTTTCCATCTGCTTAATCTCCCCTAGCTTCCTCCCCTCCCCACCACGATGCGGTGCGCATCACAAATGTCTCCACCACCCCTCTCACTGTGCCCAGAGGATTAGTAGTGGGGGAAATGGAAGAAGCCGAGCCCTGCACACCCCCGGACTCCCCCCCTCCCTACCCCCTCACCTGTCGCCCCACCAAGCAGACACCCTCCGCCACCTACTCCTGGACTTTCAGGACCTGTTTGTGTCAGGACAAGCAGACATTGGCCACACAATCATCCTGACGCATGAGATCCACACAGAAGGACCGCCCATTTGCCAACCGTCAGGACGAAAAAATCCTAAACAACGAGCTGAGGAGGACAGCAGGTCCAGGAAATGTTAAATGCTGGTGTCATCTCACCCTCCACAAGCTCGTGATCCTCCCCCGTCGTTTTAGTCATAAAGAAAGACAGGACTACGAGATTTTGTGTGGATTACCGACGACTCACCACTAAGGACGCCACACCACTTCCACGGATCGATGACTCCCTCGACTCCCTTCACGGGGCGTCATGGTTCTCCACCTTAGACCTTCAATAGGGATATTGGCAGGTCCCGGTCCACCCCGATGATCAAGGGAAAACAGCTTTCTCCACGAGCATTACGAGTTTAATGTTCTCCTCTTCGGACTCTGTAACACCCCTGCCACCTCCTCCTGCCTCATGGGGTCCGTACTCAGTGGCCTCACCTGGGAGACATGCCTCGCCTGCCTGAATGACATCATCATTTTTAACAAGACCTGGGACAACCACCTCCACCGCCTCAAGCAGGTCTTTTTTACGTATCCGGCAGGCTGAGCTAAAACTCTGATCCACCAAAAGCGTCCTGGCGGCGCGTTCTGTTGCCTTCCTAGGGCACATAGTCTCCAAGGAAGGAATAGCCCCCGACCCTGATAAGCTCCACACCATTGCGGACCTCCCATTACCCTGAGACGTCCATGAAGTCCAAGCTTTCTTGGGACTCACCTTCTACTAAAGGCAATTTGTGAAGGGTTTTGCCGACTCACCAAGCCCCTCCACGATCTGACCAGGAAGAGCAAGCCCTTTGCATGGACGGAGGGAAGAGTCTCCGTCTTCAACACCCTAAAGGATCGCCTCATCTCCACCCCCACTGTTGCCTACCCCAGTTACACATCACCCTTCCGCCTGTACACGAATGTTCCCTTAGTAGTGGTAGGTGCCGTCCTCGCCCAAGTCCAGGAGGGACATGAACATATCATCGCGTGCGCCAGCCGCATCCTCAACCAATCCAAGAAAAATTATGCTGCTACTAAGCGGGAATGTCTTGGCATAATCTGGGTGCTCGAGCACTTCTGGGCCAACTCGTCGGGCATGAAAGGCACCATCGTTACAGACAACCAATCCCTACAATGGCTCCGCCAATCCAACACCCAGAATGCGCAACTCATCTGATGGAGAGAGATGCTAGAGGTGTTTCGAAGCGATTGATGACCCCGAGTAAAGGTCAATGCACACGACTTTGAAGCGGAGAACCGAAAACCAAGAGCAGTAGCCCAAGAAGAAGTATTCGTAATGGCAGACTGAAGAAGACTCTGTAACACTACGGGATTTGAGTCTGCAGCATAGATAGCGAAGTCGTCAATGTGTAAAGATGAATGTACACCTACTGAGAGAGAAGCGACAATGTCATTTGCAATGAGGAAAAGAGTTGTGCTAAGAACTCCACCCTGAGGAACTCCTTCGTATTGTGGGAAAGAATCAGACAAACTATTACAGATGCGAACAGAAAATGACCGACTTGTCAAAAAATTTTGAATAAAAACTCCCATATTGCCAACAATACCAAGTAATTGGACTGTATGGAGAATATGATACTTCCACGCTGTATCATATGCCTTCTCAAGATCGAAAAATACAGCAAGAACTGATTCACCTTTGAAAAACGCAGCCCTAACATAAGTTTCTAACTTAATCAATGGGTCCAAAGTACTTTGCATCTTTCGGTAGCCAAACTGAGCTGGAGATAAAAGACGGTTAGATTCTAACACCCATATTAGCCTAGCATTAACCATAGGTTCGAGGACTTTGCAAAGACAGCTTGTCAGAGCTACTGGACAATAATCTTGAGGAAGAAGACCATCTTTAGAAGGTTTGAGGAATGGAATGACAATCGCGATGTGCCAACTTGGGGAAAATTCGCCTTTGGTCCAAACACAATTATAAAGTTGAAATACAGGAGTTAGGTGTTGGAGCCGCAGACGACACGACGGCCAGAGCAGACGACACCAGCACCCCCAATCCACCCAGTACCACTGGGGGACCGCCGCTGACACGGAGCGGCGGGGAACAGGAACGGCGCACCTGTATCACTTCCCAGCGTCCCTCTTGCTTCCAGGTGGTGACCCGGAAAGGTAGCAGTCGCGGGCACCTAGTCTCCGGCTGGAATTCCACTCGCCAGGTAAGGGGTGGAGTTTACAACTCCATGCAACGTTGCGGTATCGGCCACAGTCATACTGGGTGCAGGGCAGAACCAGCCACAGTCCATTCCCCAGTTGCATCCCCACCGTGGCATGGACGCGTGTCGGCCGGGCAGGACAGGCGATAAGTCGTCCGACTCCTGTAGTCATTCCCCCCAGAGTGGCGCCGCAGTATTGGCCATAAGCCGTACTGGGTACGAGGCAGGATCGGCCACAGTCCGTCCCTCTGCTACTAGTGCTCTGAGCTCCACAGTATGGGCCATTAGCCGTAACAGAGCCACAACCTCCTGCGCCCCTATGACGTCGGCCATTAGTCACGTCGGGCCAGAGGTAGGGCAGGCCATTAGCCGCACTGAAGCTGTTGTCCCCTGGGCCACCCAGACGTCGGCCATTAGCTACGTCAGGCCAGAGGCAGAGCAGGCCACTAGCCGCCTTGAAGCTGATGTCCCCTGTGCTACCACGACGTTGGCCACTAGTCACGTCAGGCCGGGTGTAAAGCAGGCCACAGTCCGCTTCTCTCCTACAGGAGGACCTGAAGCCAGAAAGGACCCCTCCGCCGAGCCGTGGCAAGGCCTCACCCGAGGTCTTGGTCCCCTGCAACTCCACAAGGGTGAACAGTGGCCGAAGCGGAGTCCCTGCAGACCCCGCAGCCAACATCGGGCCCTGTCTACTACTGCCCTAGCCCAAGGTTCCCGTGTGACGACCCTGTCGGCGATGCCGCCCTCTAGCCGTTGCCGCAGTCCAGCCGCCCCGGGTTCCAGTGGCCTGGGTCCTCAGTTGCCCCGGGAGTTGCCCCGAACACCAGGGCGTGACTTACCTGTGAGCAAGGCCTCTCAGAGTCTCTCCCAGAATCGACGACAGGCCCATCTTCTGGCTCTCTTCGGGCCAAGCCCCTAGTCCCTCGACTACGTGTGGGGCCCTGTCCAGGGGCGCACCACTCTGCTCTTCTTCCGGACGGAGGAATCAACCTTGGGCCCACCAGTGGTAACAAAGTGAGTCCCGCGTCCCAAACTGTCTTTGTGACCAGCAGAACATTAATATTGTGTCAGTTGTGCCATTCCCTTGTTATGGACATTCTCCCTCCTCAACCCACACCACACGAGTGAAACACCTCAGTGACCAACAGAGGGTGTACATATTATTTCCATTGTGCCTCCCCTTTGTGCATCAAATCTCCACCCACCCCCGTGTCCAGGCACGTTAGTCAGGGTATACCAGAATATCGCAGTACCCCCCGCCAGTGATCACTACGGGCAACTTTACCCGAGATAGACTTCTGGCCAACAGGTGTCTGTGACACAGGTGTTAACGTAGCTCATAAACAGTGCCGTCCAGTGCTATACGGGTTTGGGAAATCAAAGTAAATTCATTCCTGTGTCTTAAATTATAAGTGTATTGTATGTGCCATAAGTGTTGGGTAAATAGTACCATACTTCTACCAGTCGGTATAGTGACAGATCCCATTTGTGTTAAGAGTTAACCCATCCCCGACCAACCCAGTTGTAATATATTTGTGATGTACTATTGTCCTTGGGAAAATATCTGCAATACATGTGTGTAATACTTACTGCCTTGTTTTGTGTCCAGTCCTACTCTTTAGAGTTACCTCCCGGTCTAGAATAGGGACCCGCTGTATCCTGCGTATTTGAGGGCGAGAAACCGACCCACAAATACGTAGCATAACACTGGTGGCTAGTGGTGGTTCTTGACCCGGACGGTAAAAAAGGACTGGAAAACTTTTTTTTGTGAAAATGGCACCCCAAACACATGTACCCCTACCAAAATTTGACCCAGAACAATGTGACATCACGACTTACTTAAATATGGTCAAGCCATTGCTTGATATTGGGTTTGAGGAAGATAATCAGAAAATAGCTGTCACTCTACCTTACCTGGGAAAGGCGGTATTTAGTATAGCACCAAAAATGGTCCCAGATCTCACGTGCGCCAGATTTGCGAAAATATTAACAGACGCTATTACCCCGTCATTAGGGAAAGTTGTCGCAGTTTCACAACTAGATGCCCTAAAATATGACGGTGATTTGGACAACACGTTGGTCCAAGCTAGGCGACTCGTCACCGACGCATACCCGGATACTGAAATGAATACCCGGGATGAGCATATATTCAACACTCTCCTCAGAGTCCTTCCGGGCATGGTTAAGGAACATTTCACTATCCATGACCCGACAGGAAATTTGGACCGTGATGTCCAACTCATTCACCGCCTTCTCGCAGCATGCCCCGACACGCAACACATCGGGGTCGTGAGCCGGTTCCCAACGAAACCCTCCCCCACGCCGCCCCAACCCCTTCCAGCCCAAACGCGAAGCACCTCCGCCTCGGGTCTCCCAAGAGCCCACCCCACCAGGAAGCGACTGCCCCAGAAAGATAGTACAAATCTTATCACTATCAATCCGTGGGAATTCACAGCCTGTAACAGCCGCTGCCCACTTCACGACATACGTGAACAACTGAAGGTGGCATGCAGAATGAGAGCCAACCCACCGAGGCGCCGCTCCATGTTGGCAGTAGATGAGGGCCCTGCGAACTCCCAACCCCCCCTCGTTGAGGAACCTGACGCCGGCTGCGAACCAGAGAAAGCTGATACCAACACAGCCCTCGAGCTGGCGTTGGATTTTTAGGACCGCCCCCGTACCTCCCCACGGTGGCGGGGGCCACCTCTACAATGTACTGACCCCCGGTCTATGACAAGATGAAACTACAGGGGGTCAAGGCAAGATTTCTGGTAGATACGGGAGCCACCAGGTCCTGCCTGTATACACATTTCTACTCCCGCCATAAGAAGGTTTTTGGCCCACTTTTCCCCACTTCAGCCCACCCCATAGACGCGGGGGAAGGCCCCCTGCCTATTCTTGGGGAAACTCGGGCCCTACAAATCAAGACTCATCAACAAGCCTCCACCTGTCATCACTTCATCATTTTTTACTCGTCCTGCCGTACTAATGATGGTTACTTGGGACTGGACCTGCTCCAAAAACTCCACANGGGAGGCGACTTCAGTTTCGACAGCCTCCCCAACAGCCCCAAGTCATTTGTACTTGCACACGATAGGATGACACCCCTCCCCCTTCTGCCCCAGCCCCCCCGGCCCCACTTTCCCCACGACCGTCGCGTCCTCCCTCACCATTCCTCCCCACCATGAAGCTTGGCTATGGATCAATAGGCCCACAGGGACCCATTCCCTATTTTCTCCAAGTGTCCCCACCGGGCCCCTCGCTGCCTGCCTGATGTCACCGACTTTCCTTCCGCCCCACTTTAACGCCGTCAGAGTGGCGAACCTGGCGGCTACACCCCTCACTCTGCCAAGGGGACTCCTGATCGGCGACCTAGACGCAGCCGAGCCTTGCGACACCCCACCCCTAGAATCAAACCCCTCTCACCTCCCTCCTTTGCCTGACCACTTATCTCCCCATCAAGCCGAGACGCTACACAATCTACTACTGGAATACCAAGACCTTTTCTCGACCAGGCCCGCCGACTTGGGCATACAACATATCTAGCCCATGAAATTCATACCACTGGCCCCCCATCCGGCAACCCTCCCGCCGGAAGAACCCACACCAACGGGCTGAAGAGGACAGGCAAGTTTGAGAAATGCTGGACGCCGGCATCATCACGCCCTCTACCAGCCCCTGGTCCTCCCCCATTGTCCTGGTTCAGAAAAAAGACGGCACTCAGCAATTTTGCATCGATTACCGCCGCCTGAACGACGTAACCACCAAAGATGCCACTCCTCTCCCCTGCATAGACGACTCCCTAGACTCCCTACACGGCTCCACCTGGTTCTCAACGCTGGACCTCCAGTCAGGATACTGGCAGGTCCCCATCCACCCCAGAGATCAAGGGAAAACGGCTTTCTCCACAAGTAATGGGAAACTTTATCAGTTTAATGTTCTTCCATTTGGGCTATGCAACGCCCCGGCCACCTTCTCCCGCCTCATGGAGTCCGTCCTCAGCGGTCTGACCTGGGAAGTCTGCCTGGCGTACCTCGATGACATTATTGTCTTTAGCAAAACATGGGCTGATCACCTGCACTGCCTCCGACAAGAGTTTCAGCGAATACGCCATGCCGGGTTGAAAATAAAACCTACTAAATGTGTCCTAGCCGCCTGCTCTGTCGCTTTCCTAGGACTCATTGTCTCGGGGAAAGGCATCTCCATAGATCCCGACAAGCTGAAAGCCATCACCGACCAGCCCCTTCCACAGGACGTCCACCAAGACTGCGTCTTCTTGGGGCTCACATCGTACTACCGGCGGTTCATCAAAGGATTCGCTGACCTTGCGAAACCGCTCCACAACCTCACTAAGAAAGGCGAGCCCTTCGTCTGGAGCAATGACCGAGTCGCAGCATTTCACTCCTTAAAGGAGAAGCTTGTTTCCTCCCCAATCGTCGCTTTCCCGAATTACGATCTCCCCTTCAGGTTATACACCGACGTCTCCCTGGTAGCCATAGACGCCGTCCTGGCACAGGTCCAAGAAGGGCACGAACACAGCATAGCTTGCGCCAGCCACACCCTAAACCCTGCCGAATGAAATTACACCACTAACAAGCGCGAATGTTTGGGTATCATCTGGGCTGTCGACTACTTCAGGGCCTACCTATCTGGCACCAGGGTCACCATCATCACAGACCACCAATCCCTTCAGTGGCTCCGGCAATCAGCCACCCAGAACGCCCAACTCCTCCGCTGGCGCGAAGTGCTCGAGGAGTTTGATTATGAGATTGCTTACCGGCCTGGGAAATTGTACACCAATGCCGACGTCCTCTCCCGTCTGCCAGTACGATCGCTCCTCCCTGAATCCGAGCTGATCCAGCACTGGCAGAATCGAGATCGGCCTCCCTGGATTCCCCAGCATCTATTCTCAAAACTCCACCTGCAAGGGGGCCAACTCTTCATGCCATCGGGCCACATTGTCCTTGATCTGGACTCCGCCGTGGGCGTCCTCACCCACCTTCACTCGGACAATGGAATCCACCTGGGTACGAAGAGGTTAACTCAGGTCTTCAACGACCTCTATTGGACCCCCAACCCCACTACCCTCGCCCAGTGTGTCACTCAGGTGTGTCGAGCATGCTGCCTAGGGAAAGACATCACCCGTTCGGCGGGTCCTACCGGCAAGATCTCCAGCCACAAACCCTGGCAGCTTTTGTCTGTCGACGTTGTCGGACCCCTGCCACCTAAGTCTGGCTACTGATACATCATCACATTCGTCGACGTTTACTCCAAGTTCCTGATCGCTTGTCCAGCCAAGGAACACACTGCCGTCGCCATAGCCGATGCCCTCATGCACCACGTCTTCCCCTACTTTGGCATTCCCCAGGCCATTCACTCCGATAATGCCCCAGAGTTTATGGGACAAATATGGAAAGAACTATCCACCCTATTCGGGTTCTCCATTTCCCACTCCACCCCCTACTGGCCCAAAGGAAATGGGGTATGCGAAAGGAGCCATCGGACCCTACTAAACCAAATCAGAACCCGAATCCAAAGTACCCAAGACCAAGAATGGCCTGCCCACGTCAAGATCATCCAATGGGGAATGAACACCTCCCCCCGCGATGACGGTATCACCCCCCACGAGTGAGTATTCGGAGAGGCGCCCCTCCTCCTCCCTCTCCGACAGCACCTCCAACCCCCCGCTCATTCCCCACCCACGGAACCCCTATATCACCTGAAGCGTCGCCTACAACACCTGCACGTGCACCAGGACACTCAAGCCAATTCCTCCCCTGCTAACCCTTACGAACCAGGTGACGAGGTTTTCGTTGCCCGTCTTCCCACCCCCAATAAGGTTGCCCCTCGTTTTATGGGGCCCTGTACCGTCACTAGAGTCCCCAACCCCTTCCAAGTAGTCGTCGACTGCAACGGAACCTCCCGCACCTACAGGAATCGCCACGTCCGCCCCGCCCAGGACTCCCCAACCCCCGCCACTCCCTCCTTAACCACTCGAGCAAGTTCAACACCGCCCGCTCCCCACGAGGAGCCTTTTCTGTATTATTCATCCCCATTCCCTTCCCCATCGGTTTCCACCGCCCCCTCGCCACTTGAAACTCCTGCACCATGCCCGTGCACTACGCTCACCCCACCACCATGCTCCCCCGCTGCCGCCACACCGCTCGCTCCACGTGCTCAGCACACACCTACCAGAAATTCCACACCGATCACCCCACGCTCCATGCCCAGCTTAACCCCAACCCCACCAACCACGGCAACCAACCACACCACACCACCTCACACTCCGCCCACCCCCGCTCCTCCACCTTCCCTTTCCTTGTCGCCGCCCACTCCACGACTAACCACCACCACTACCCGTTCCGGGCGTATCTCACGCCCACCAGCCCGCTACACCTCAACCCCTACGCCCACTCCTTCGCCCAGTAACAGCCAACTGCCCACCCCTTCACCCAGTAACAGCCAACCGCCCACCCCACCCCCCAATACCACCCCCATAACCCTTCCTACTCCGCATCTCGCATGGAAAAACCC
>JAGKTI010010300.1:15754-28817 GCA_018397915.1 Birgus latro
GACATCAACGTGTCAGAAGCACACAGCACCTGCTGCGACTTCTCCAGCAGGCAAACCACCCTTCCACTCTGTGTGTCGCCTACGCCCACCACCTGAACACCAATATACCAACTGACCACTGGACTACCTTCCTAAGTCACCTCGACCCTATCCACCAAATGGCCAACACCAACCTATACCACCTCCAGTCACGGGGTCGTGACTTTGTTACCGAGGAGGGTGGTGAAATACAGGAGTTAGGGGTTGGAACCACAGACAACATGACGGCCAGAGCAGACGACACCAGCACCCCCAACCCCCCCTAGTATCACCGGGGGACCGCCGCTGACACAGAGCGGCTGGGAACATGAACGGCGCACCTGTATCACTTCCCGGCGCCTCTTGCGTGAAGGTGGTGACCCGGAAAGGTAGCAGTCACCGGCACCTAGTCTCCAGCCGGAACTCCACTCACCAGGTAAGAGGTGGAGTTTACAACTCCACGCAACGCCGCGGTATCGGCCACAGTCGTACCGGGTATGGGCAGAACCGGCCACTGTCCGTTCCCCAGTTGCATCCCCGCCACAGGGCTGCGGCACGGATGCATGTCGGCCGGGCAGGACAGGCCATAAGTCTTCTGTCTCCTGTAGTCATTCCCCCCAGAGTGGCGCCACAGTAACGGCCATAAACCGTACTGGGTTCGAGGCAGAATCGGCCACAGTCCGTCCCTCTGCTACTAGTGCTCCCAGCTTACCGGTATGGGCCATTAGCCACACCAGAGCTACCACCTCCTGTGCCCTTCCGACGTCGGCCATAAGTCACGTCAGGTCAGAGGTAGGGCAGGCCATTAGCCGCACTGAAGGTGTTTTCCCCTGGGCCACCCAGACGTCGGCCATAAGTCACGTCAGGCCAGAGGCAGAGCAGGCCACTAGCCGCCTTGAAGCTGATGCCCCCTGTGCTACCACGACGTTGGCCATAAGTCACGTCGGGCCAGGTGTAAAGCAGGCCACCATTCGCTTCTCTCCTACAGGAGGACCTGCAGCCAGAGAGGACCTTTCACCTGATACGTGGCAAGGCCTCACACGAGGTCTTGGTTCCCTTCAACTCCACCAGGGTGAACAGTGGCCGAAGCAGAGTCTCTGCAGACCCCGCAGCCAACGACGGGCCCTGTCCACTACTCCCCCAGCACGAGGTTCCTGTGAGACGACCATGTCGGCGACACTGCCCTCTAGCAGTTGCCGCAGTCCAGCCGCCCCGGGTTCCAGTGCCCTGGGTCCTCAGTTGCCCCGGGAGTTGCCCCGAACACCAGGGCACGACTCACCTGTGGGCGAGGCCTCCCTGAGTCTTTCCCAGATCCGACGACAGGCCCGTCTTCTGGCTCTCTTCGGGCCAAGCCCCTAGCCCCTCGACTACGTGTGGGGCCCTGTCCAGGGGCGTGCCACTCTGCCCTTCCTCCGGACGGAGGAATCAACCTAGGGCCCACCAGTGGTAACAAAGTGAGTGGACTTTACATGTGTGTGTGCTCTTTTGACCCAGATATTTGTGTGCATTAACGTATACCTTACGAGTGATCCCCTACAGTGTATATATACTTGAGTTAAATGACCAGGAACCCAGAGTATAAGCCTAGGTGAGCCTAATAGCTAAACGTGGCCTGACCTATATCCCGGGTAGAGACCCGCGTCCCGAACTGTCCTTGTGACCAGCAGAACATTAATATTGTGTCGGTTGTGCCATTCCCTTGTTATGGACACTCTCCCTCCTTAACCCACAGGCACGCGAGTGAAACACCTCAGTGACCAACAAAAGGAGTACATGTTATTTCCATTGTGCCTCCCCTTTGGCATTAAATCTCCACCCACCCCCAGGTCCAGGCACGTTAGTCAGGGTATACCAGAATATCGCAGTCCCCCCTGCCAGTGATCACTTTGGGCAACTTTACCCGAGATAGACTTCCAGCCAACAGGTGTCTGTGACACAGGTGTTAACGTAGCTCATATACATTGCCATCCAGTGCTATACGGGTTTGGGAAATTATAGTAAATTCATTCCTGTGTCTTAAATTACAGTATAAGTGTATTGTATGTGCCATTAGTGTTGGGTAAATAATACCATACTTCTACCAGTCGGTATAGTGACAGATTCCATTTGTGTTAAGAGTTAACCCATCCCCGCCCAACCCAGTTGTAATATATTTGTGATGCACTGTTGTCCTTGGAAAATATCTGGAATACATGTGTGTAATACTTACTGCCTTGTTTTGTGTCCAGTCCTACTCTTTAGAGTTACCTCCCGGTCTAGAATAGGGACCCGCTGTAGCCTGCGTATTTGAGGGCGAGAAACCGACCCACAAATACGTAGCATAACACGTTGCATAACAAATGTACTAATAAAAAATGAAGCCCTGTCGATGAGAGGTGTTTAAGCATACTGTAATGAACACCATCTAAACCTTCACATGTATCTCTGCAAGAACGAATGGCATCACGTAATTTTGCTGACGTAAAGGGAACAGTTATAATGTTCCTCATCAGAGAGATGGAAGTGGAGCGGATGACGCTCTGCTGTCGAACGATGTTTATGAAAGTCACTTGTCAGATTAGAGCCTTTACTAACCGCACTAAAATGCTCACCTAATGCATTGGCGACTAAGTAGGGATCTGGTATGGAAGTACCATGCAGATGGAGTACTGGAGCTGGAGATGGTAGCCGTTTACCTGCTATCTTACAGATACAAGCCCAAGCTGCCGAGACGGGCGTGTTAGAAGTAACTCGAGACATACGACTTCCATTTGGACTTCTTAGCCTCTTGAACTGTTCGGCATAAGGCAGCGCTGGCACGTCGGAAAAGTATAAGGTGTTGAACTTTACCAGCGGTATGACGTTTGCGGCAATAGCTCTTCCAAGTATCCTGTTTGATGCGGAAGGCTCTTGAGCATTCTGGCATCCACCAAGGAACACACTTAGACGAAAAGGGACGAGTGGTCTTTGGAATTGCCCGATGAGCAGCATTTAGGATCACGTCTAGGAATTTAGTGCGCATATCATGTACACAAGAAGAAGGAATAGAAAGAGGAGTCGCATAGGAAGTAAAAGCTGTCCAATTGGCTCGAGCAAAACACCAACGAGGAGGGCGTGGAGTAGAAGAATGCGACGTGAGTCACAGATGAATTGGAAAATGATCACTAAATGGACAATCTTGAAGGACAGACCAAGTGAAGTCATGAGCGAGAGATGGGGAACACAAAAAAAGATCAATGCAGGAAAAGGTATGGTATGCGTACGTGCATCGAAGTGGATGGGAACACCGGTATTGAGGATTAAAAGCTATTTATCTATTGCCAGACGCCTCAATCCCGCACAGGGTGACCACAAACAAATCGCCTCCATGTCGCTCTGTACCCTGCCATTTCACTACCCCGCTCCCAACTCACACCCCCCTCTCTCATGTACCTCTCTACTCCATCCCTCCATCTCATCCTCGGCCTCCCTCTCCCTCTCACCCCCTCCACCTCACTCACATACACTCTCATAATGGTAAATAAAAGATTCCAGCAGTTGACCACGAGGATTGAGAACAGAATCACCCCACACGGGACTTTGACTATTAAAATCGCCGAGTAAAAGGTACGGAGAAGGGAGACTGGATAGCAGGATAGCCAATGCCAAAAAATCAAGTGCCACTGAGGGGAAGAAACACAGGGAGACAATCATACAACTGTTAACCAGCGCCCAAGAAATATGCAGGCGATTGCACAGGGGAGCTCAGTAGAAACTTGTAACGGTTCGAATGGAACCGTATGATGAGCAAAATGCAAACATCTGAAATGGAATGTGGAGAGCTAAAAAAGGTATAATTGGGGATAAGAGGTGGGGACTCTGTAGGCGAGTTTTCTGCAAGCAAAGCACAGCAGGTTGGTAAATGGAAATAAAATAATGTAAGTCATTACGTTGTGAGGTAAAACTGCGTAAATTCCACTGTAAAATAGACATTGTACCATAATACTGAG
Organism: Birgus latro; assembly: GCA_018397915.1. Classification (NCBI taxonomy): domain Eukaryota; kingdom Metazoa; phylum Arthropoda; class Malacostraca; order Decapoda; family Coenobitidae; genus Birgus; species Birgus latro. Next base: position 19,741 of record JAGKTI010010300.1, read on the forward strand.
GATCAAAACAATGATAAAACTAAAGATGCTAAAAAAAAATGTTTGTTGAAGAAGAGGTTACCTTTGAGTAGGGAAAGTAGATATCGAGAAACCACTGGAGAACTGAGTGGTGGAAGGGCATTACTCGGGCAACGAAGAATGGGTTTCTTCCCCTGGAGGCATAGGAAGGTCTAAAAGGGATTTGACGATTTGATGATAGGCTCACTTGAAGTTGAGGTAGGGGAAGAAGAGAAAGGTTAAGGTAATGGAGAGATAACGGGTGAAGTAAAGGGGGTAGAGGCTACAGTCTCAGGGGGAAGAGGAGTGGAGGAAAGAGTGAGAGAAGGAGAGTGAACATCGGCAGAAACAGTAATTATAGTAGTTGAAATGGGGACGGTCGCTGTAGTGCTAGGAGCAAACGATGGTGAAGAAGTGTCCTGAAGAAACCGTGTAACTTTCTGGATGGTTTCGGGAGAACTGTCACCCGAAGATATACGACGAGGTGGGTGGAGGTCTGAAGATCTGGAGGAGAGAGGAGGTGCGCAGCACTTTTGAGGAAGAAAACACGACCCACAATGGGCTTTGCGTTTCTTGACCAATTGAAGGGAAGAGGCGGGGTGGGAGGGACGTGGTCGAGAACGGGAAGGATGTGATACTGGCATGGAAGTAGAGGACAGTGTAGGTAGAGCAGAGGAAAGAGAAGTAGAAGTAGAGGGATTGAGAACTGAAAATGAATTTAACAAAATAGAGGTGGACGAAGATGGGCATAAGGTGGTTAGAGAAGAAACAGACAAAGGCTGAGCTGCAGAAAGAGAACAAGCAGGCCGTAAAGAAAATGTGGGAGAGGACGAAGAAGTGCCAATGACATCTGAGGTTGCAGTAGAAGAACAGAGACGATAGGCGGTGGCGGTAGCATCTTTACAGCCTTGTTGACGTGCTTCCCGGCGAGCTTCAGCCCGGCGGAGTCCAGTGGCCTGTTGGATTCAGAGAACTTCACATTCAAATTGGTACGAAGGGCAATGACGATCAGTGGCAGGATGCTCACCTCTACAATTAGTACAGCAATGATGATCTGAAGGACATTCTCCATCCTTATGGTCTGGATATGAGCAAAGGCGGCACATTGGAGTGGATCTGCAAAACTTCAGAGGGTGCCCAAATTTCCAGCAAGCACGACATTGATGAGGTACTGGGCGAGATTCTTTAACGTTTAGCTGGAGACCACCAAGGATAACAGAGGTAGGTAAAGTGTGACTATCGAAACAGATTTTTGCAATATTTATAGAATAGTGGCGGCGTTGCGTAGAAGGGAGTAACATTGTACCGTAACGACTTTATGACCTTGGAGTTCTAAAATCTCTTGGATAAGAGTACACTCTGGCCACTGACGGTCACCAAGACCAACGTAAGTGGGAACCAAGACTGTCCGTACACAGGAATTGAAGGGTACAATTTTTGATACAATAATCTGGGTTCCAGCGGGACTAAGTAAACTGGTCATCGCAGTTGCCTGTTCTTCGGACTGGACTGTTACAATACAAGAGCCATCTGGACGAGACATAAAGCAGACATCTTTGCCTACCTGCTTCAGCAGGCAACACTGAAAAAGTAGGTCATCACCTGCTAGAGGGACAGTGGAGGGAATCTGGGGGCCGAACAAAGCTTGGAATTTGTCGTGTCCTGTTTGCTTAGGAAACGGTAGTAGTGATGGGCAAGGACAAGAGATATGTGTGAGAAAGGTAGAAGAGGAAAGGAGTAGATAAGAGTCTAGGGTAATGATAGAGGAGGAACTAGTGGAAGAGGACTGGGCAGAAATTGGAGAAGAGGAGGAGGAAGGAGGTGAGGAGAAGAAGGAAAGAGGTGGAAGAGTGGAGGTAGTCGGTGGGATGTCCCAAAGAGAAGCCGAGGCCATTACCTGGGTCAGGTCGGTGGCAGACCTGGGGGAGGGGGAGCTGATGACTGAATCCATATTGGTATATGAAACAGGTAAAGATCATCTTGACTGCTGAAAAGAAGGGTATTACAGGCGAAACCTGGAGTCTAGAGGCTCAGCCAACGACCCCAGTGGGGGTCAAACTCCATTGTGTGCCCCTTACCCTACCCTGGAAGGGATGGCGATGCTGTGCCAGAGAACAAAGGTCCCCTGCACAGCGAAGGGTCACCGGCCAATGACTGAGAGTCCCACAGCTGAGCTACGGCACCCCCAGAACCAACAGCCGCAGCCCAGCGGCGGTTCCGCCACTACAGAGGGTCCTCCTGCAGAGGTCCGTACACTGGGGTGGTGCCGAACCATGACATCCACCACTGGCCGAAAAAATAGCCCAAGGGCACACCCAGTCCTTCCTGTTACAACTTATGCATGGTCAGTGATGAAAATTTTGATGAATGTGGAAAAGTCCATGCCATTTAAAGCCATATGATAGTACAGAGAGAGACAGGAGAAAAGGAAAGAAGAGCGATAGGAAAAGAAGAGCCTTGCAAAATTAGTCGAGGCAATGACTGGGACCCAAGGAGGGGGGGGGAAAGGGGAGAGCAGAATGTACTGGAAGGTCATCCTGCAATGATGAAGGTACCCTGCTAGAACTCCCTCACACATCAAGCCCCAGTCGATGTCCCCATAGCCCCCCCACGATGACAACGAGCAAGGGAACAAGGGGAACAGAGTCTAGGAGCTAGCAGGTTATTCAGCATGACGCCCTGCAAGGAATCATGAGTGCTGATGTTAATTTTATTCTTACTGTAATGTACCACAATTTTCTATTTTACCATGATTTTATTCCATTTTACCATTAAGTTTCGTGTGCCCACTGCATTTTTCTTGTAGAGCCATTTTTCTCATTTTTTTTTATGTCACTGCAGGGTATAGCCCTGCAGTTGTGACTGCTTGTCTGTGGTTGATGGGTCTGCTTGACCATGTTAATTGCTTGGCTGTGGTTTTTAGGTCTGCTTGACCAGATAGTGTTAAACAACAGAAACAAGTGTTGTACAATGTACTGTAGTGGCCTTTTACAATGACTTTCAAAGTTAGGTTATGTAGGAAGGGTTGGGCAAAGTGAGGAGTCCAGTATCTGGACGGATCCACTTTTCGGACATGCTTTTGGCTCTATTACATTGGAAAATTGAGGGATTACTGTTTATTCTACAAATGATAGAATATTTCGGGATAACTACATGTGCATGTGACTGTTTTGATAAAAGCCAGAGCAAACTCCAATCTAAACTCATGACATTCACCTCTGAAGAATGCAAGGGGACTTTTCCGGGTACATTTTAGGGGGAAAAAATATGTCTGATACTCCATGAAATATGGGAACTCTTGCGAACATCTCACAGGAATGAAATGTTTTGGAGCTAGGGAGCAGACCCATGATAAATATGGCACCGGAAATACGAGATAGAGAAGACACAACAGCACGTTTACATTTACTAGCACAGGGAGAAGAAGGGGAGGGAGGAGAAAAATGGTATACTGAAAGGAATAAATGAGAGTAATATTAAATGCAAGTAGATTTATAAGTCCAACAACATAGTTATACAAAAGATTGAATCAAGTACTATATCTTCCAATAACACATTAAAAATACTGTACTATTATACACATTCACAACTGGTGCTAGTTCATAATTCCTTGTATTAAAATTGCTTGCGTTAAATTATCTAAAGGATGAATGTCACAGGAACATAACTGAAACTACTGTAGCTTCATTTACATTACACTATTCTGTTGTATACTATAAATTTTGCAACACTGGCTGCTAATTCAGTTGTAAATTATTTGGACTAGTAAACACATTACTAACTAAAATACTGCTACATGCCATGGAGAATTGGGTGTGACAAAATACCGAATCAGTGGTCATTTACCGAATTGGCACTGTTAATTGGAAAATAAAATTTTTCTCATATAGGTTCATACACACCTAATTATCTGAAATTTGGTCAAAATTTTGTTTTAATTTTAATTAAAAAATCAGGATTCAGAGTAAAAACTTGTTATTTTTGCCATTAGTCTGACAACTTGCTCTCCCAGACTTTTAGGTTGAATAAATATTGATTTAACATGCAGATACATTTATCTGCACTGTAAATCAATATTTATGCAAAACAGAAGTCTGTCAAGTTGATCCTACGATCTAAAGGGGATATATCCACTACCTTTTTTTTGCTTTGAATCCTAATTTTTTATTAACAGTTGAATTAAGCAATATTTTTTTTAACAGATTTAAGATAATAAGGTGTGTATGAGTCTGTATGGTGAAAATTTTTTTTTTTTTAAATATTAAAAGTGCCGATTTAGTAAATGACTGCTGATTTGGTATTTCGTTGCATCATAGAGAATCACACTACGAAAATCACCACATTAAATAAATCTGTCATTCTAGTCATATTCTCTCAGCTATACATGGAGTGAAAAAAACAAAAAACAATTACCATTAGAGCACCCAACAAAAGTTAAACCTTATGTATGAATACAGTACATCTGTCAGGACACTTACTAATTATGCTTGCTTATCTTACCACATACTGAAGCTTTGTTTTCTAACTATATCAAAAACTTTCACTAGATATTCATCAAACTGTTGATGAGTAGCTACACTCTTATTCTAGCCTCCCAGTTTCCAAGGCATCCATCATAATTCTGATGTTCCATTATTTTAGATGACCAACATTCCCGCACGCAGTTTTTCCACCATCTTAATATTTTTTCACTATACTTCTCTAGTCTTGCAGTATTCTGGGCTCCTCCAAAATCCTATTAGATCTTTTACACTGATCATTAATGTGATATACCTATATCGCTGAGTGATGAGCACTACTGTGTGAAATTGTATATTACAAATACCAGAGAAAGATAACGGAATATTCACAGACCAGATGGTTGGGAATTTTTGACATTTTATAATCTGATTCATATACAGTACATAAGTATGAAAGTTCTAATACATCTTTAATCTACCAGTTTTAATTAGTAATGCATATACAGTATAGCCATCCATCCATCCATCACCCAATCCTATGTTGCCCCATGAGGAACGTAGGAGCCTGGGGCTAGGCAAGTTGGTCCTGACATTTAAGATGAGAGTCAATGCATATATAACATAGGGGTATCGCTGTTTACAAAACGTTTTCCCAAAACATTTACAGTATTGTAGTACGGTAGTAGTATTATATGTCATGTTACCTTAATATACAATTTGATTCTCGGCTTTGATAAAATAATCTTTTCTTTGTGTATATCATCACAATTCAGTACAGAAAACTCAATTACTCTGAGCCTGGCAAGTTAAATATCTTCAATTTTGGGTATGTTACAAACTGCTGTAATTTAAATAGTTCAAATAATGAAGCACAACTTGAACCTGCAACTACTGAGGATCATCTGGAAAAATAAAAATGTAAAAGATAGTCATCCCTTATAACATCATGGTAGTTTCCTGACCAATTCATTACTGTATTTCACTGATATACAAGTCCATATGGAAAGTAAAATGGTGTTTCTATCCACAATATATTCACCTTCACAACTCCAGCACACAATGTTTAAGGCAGTAAGATATCCACATACAGTTTACTACAACAGTTCACATATATAATTCAGCACAACAACAACTTTCCTCACTTGTGGCCATGACCAAACTTTAAATACCAAGGCAAGGCTTATATTGCTTGTTTAATGGTGAGCAATAATGTAAAAGCCCACATGTAAGTTTCTATACTGCTATGAACCTGAGGCTTCCATTCATGAAAATACCTGATAAATATCAATAATCTCATTTCTGGCAGACAATCCTGTTTGAGTAAGGATGTGCATCCAAGATAAACTTGAGGAATTTTGACCTCCATATAGCTTTCAATCAGCAAACAAAATATAAGTAATATAAGTAGTTTCACCCATATACCCTGTTGTACCTATGTTCATATTCCTTTTATTGTTTATTGTAATTGTTTTCCAGTAACAGAGCAATATGCAATACTTTGTTTTAATGATATCACTAATTCAAGAGGATGTCAAGAACAGGGCATTAATAATCTTGCAGAAATACAACCTCAAAACTCAGCAAGTTGAAATAAGTAGGCCTAGTAACGGGAAACAAAAACTTCGTATTTAACTTTCCAAGTATTCACATTCATTTGTGACTGATATTTTAAACCAAAGGACATTTACAGGCATATGAAAGTAGAAGTACACTGACAGTATAAGAAAGGTAGAGACAAAATTAATCTCTTCAGTCTGAATATATATATATTTTTTTTAATCTTTGCTAACAGCAGATATCTGTACTCAGCAAAGCAGACTGCTCATACCGAAGGGGCTAATGGACGCAGGTGGAGAGTAGGTACTGGTGGAAGATTATCCTGGAATGAGGGTGGATTTCTGTTCCTGCAGTCACCTACTACTGACTGTCAGGTAAACTAGACAAAACACAGAAGGGGACAATGACCAAGAACAAGGTGGAAAGATTGAGTAGAAAACTATCTGAAGGAGGGTGGCTTGGAGTGGTAGAAGGAAATGGTGGATGTGATGATGGAAAGGCTAGGAAAACTTTTATCTAAGCCCTCTCAGAATAAACTCCAGGACTGGGTCAAATAATCAACAGGCAGGAAGCCAGAGGCAAACAGTTAAGAAATAATTAGTGATTGTGTTCTGAAAGTTGAGTTGACAAGTGTTGTAAGGATGAAGATACTGTACATCCAAAAATGCAATTAATACTGGAACTTCACTTTATTTGTTTGTGTGCATTCTGCAACTGTCATCCCGTGAGCAGCTTAACTGCACTCGAAACCTCTTGCTGAGTGTGTGGTTCAGGGTTCTTAGAGGTGATTCTTGATAAAGTTGATGAGGCCATTGGTGGAAGAGTCATGGGAGCTGACTGGGTTCTTGTCCTGAAGTTCTGGTTCAATTGCCTTGGCCAGCTGCTTACCTAGTTCAACACTGGAAAGAACAAAAGATTACACCCTTAGTCTTATAGAATAATATATGCTGTTCTTCCCAGCATATAATGCACACCTTTTTTTCTTCAAAATATCACCTTTGTGTAACGGTGAGTGATGATCCAATGTGGTCCCTGGTCTAATCCTTGAGTGGCAGTCTCCTCAGTAATGACAATGCATACACAATTACTTTTTAAATATATTTTTATGGGTATTCTCTTCGCTTATTTCTTTTGCACTATTTAGTGCGAAATATCTCCAGTAAAGTGTCCTAATGATGTTAACAGCAACAGCCATGTCTCCATGCTTGTCCAATCTGTTTACAGATGGGATTATAAAAGAGATGCAAGGTAAGGCAGTGGATGTAGGAGCAGCCTTAATGACAGAAGGCAGCATTAGGAAACTTCCTGTGCTGTTGTTTGCAGATGATGCTGTATTGTTAAGTGAAGATGAAGGGGAATTGCAAGGCTTGGGAGTGTGTGTAAGGAACGGAATGTAAAGACGAATGTGAGGAAGAGTAAAGTTGTGGTGTTCGTGCAAAATGAAGTCACAAAATACAAAATAAGGTTGGATGATGAGGAAATGGAAAATATTAGTGCATTTAAGTACTTGGGTAGTGTGATGAGTAAGGATGGAAGTTTGGAGGATGAAGTGCTCGAAAGGGTACAGCAGGGAAGGAAGGAAGGAATAATGAAAAACTAGCACCAAGCCTAATTATGGCTACATGGCTCAAAGGTAGAAGGAAGCAGGGTAAATAATTACTGTATATTAAATGTGTGATATGGAGTGAGGTAAAAAAAGTGATAATATTGGAAATACAAACAGCGAGAGAGTCACCTAGGAAATCGGTAAGTTGTGGAAGGCCGAAAGAGTGAGGAAAGGAAGAGGATCGGTGCAAAACATTATTGGAATGTAGATGGGCAATCAAGAAAATGATGATGGATAGTCGTAAGGCAGTCACAGCACAAGCAGGTGGCTGAGGATCATGGCTCATCAAATGACCATGAGTTTGGTCAGTATGACCTAAGTGAAGACAAGGAAGGATTGTTTCCCATCAACAACTGGAGTGGGATGATATGTACCAGAGACGAACAGAGGGTTTAACACGATGAAATGAACCTGTTGGTCCCACGAGGATTACCAACGATCACGGAAGAAGCGGGTTAGAAGAAGGAAACAATCAAAAGCCAGAATGGGGTGGAGGAAGGACCTAAAGGAGGAAGCAGCAGAGGATGCCAATAAGTCAGCCTGTTCATTACCTGTCATTCCAATACAGCTAGGAACCTAGCAGAAGTGAACCGACTTTTTTCCTAACAGAAAGACAGAACGGCCACTCCTGAATCTGGGTGATTAGAGGATGAGAAGAAGCCGTGGCACGTAACAAAGCGAGCGCACTGAGGAAATTGGAGAAGATAACAAAGATGGAAGAGAGCCTCAGAAGAGATTTCAGGGCAAAAACAATAGCATACAGTTCTGCAGTAGGAATACTGGCAATGGAGGGAAGTAAACTGTGAAAGGAGGAGTCAGGGAAAACAACAGCAAACCCAACACCACGATAAAATTTAGAGCCGTCAGTAAAGATATGTGTAGCAGAAGAGTGACACGACATATGTTCGAGAAAAAGGGAGCAAAGGGCACCTGGGGGAAGAAAAGACTTAGAACAAGAGAGAAAAGAGGGATAGACCACAGTAGAAGGTAGAAGCCAAGGTGGGAAAGAAACTGGATGTAGGCAAAGAAAAGGAGGAAAGGTAAAATCAACAGACTAAAGAAGAGTGGGGACTCAAAAGGGAAATGGAAGATGGAGATCGGACACCGAGCAAAAAGAATGTTGAAGAAGGCTGGGAGGGTGAAGTAACTTATATGCAGGGAGCTGAAGGAGACATGTACTAGACCTGACAGTGAGAACAGAACAACAATAAGAGGGGGGGGAAAAAGCCCGACTCAGCACAAAGACTTGTAGCAGGAGTCAGCCGAAAAGCACCAATGGCTAAACGAAGACCAGTATGATGAACAGAATCTAGCTTTGAAAGAGTGCGAGTGGAGGCAGAAGAGTAAACCTGGCAACCAATATCGAGTTTCAAAAGAATAAAGACAGAGTAAAGACGAAGAAGTGTGACATGATCTGCACCCCATGGAAGATGAGACAGCGTTTGAAGAAAACGAAG
>JAGKTI010010301.1:0-28815 GCA_018397915.1 Birgus latro
TCGTATTCCAGTGTTAATATTGCTGGGGTGCAGTAAGTGTCTAGTGTCGTTCGCTGGGTTGCAATGAAGTAGAAAAGGTTTTTGATGGGGTGCAGTGGGGGAATAGCGGTGTTGGATGGAGTGCAGTCAGGTAGGGAGGGACTGGGTGAAGTGTGATGGGGTAATGGCGGTTTTTATTGGAGTGTTGTGGTGTAAGGGTTGGGTTGAGTGGGGTGGAGTGGGGTAGGAGTGTGATTATGTGGGTTGCCGTTGGGAAAGAGTTTGGTTGGTCGGGGTTCGGTGAGGTAGGACCGGGGTTGAGGAAAGCAGTGGGGTTGGAGTGTGGTTGGGTGGGTTGTAGTGGGGTTGGATTAGATTTAGATGGGTTGCAGTGGGTTCGGGGTTAGGTGGGATGCTGTTGGGTTGGATCAGGATGGGTGCAGTGGGGTAGGGTCGAGGTTTGATGGAGTGGGGTGCGATAGGATTCGGGTTGGTCGGGTGGAGTGGGGTAGGATTGGGGTTAGGTGGGGTGCATTGGGATAGGGTCGGGGTGGGTGAGGTGCAATGTGGTAGGATCTGGATGGGGTGGGGAGCAGTGGAGTAGGATTGGGGTTGGGTGGAGTGCAGTGGGATATAATTGGGGTTGGGTTGGGTACAATGGGGTAGGATCGGGTTCGAATAGGGTGCAGTAGGGTAGGATCGGAGATGGGTGGGCTGCAGTGGGGTAGGATTGGGGTTGGGTGAGGTGCAGTGGGATAAGATCGGGGTTGGGTAGGGTGCATTTGGGGTAAGGTCGAGGGTTTTTTGAGTTGCAGTGGGTTAGAATTGGGGTTGGGTGGAGTTCAATGGGAAAGAAGCGGGGTTGAGTGGGTGCAGTGGCGTAGGACAGGGGTTGGGAGGAGTGCGGTGGGGTAGGATAGGGGTTGATTGGGGAGCACCGGGGTAGGATCGCGGTTGGACGGTGTGAAGTGGGGTAGGCTTGGAGTTGGGTACGATTCAGTAGGGTTGAGAGTGTCTGGGTGGGGCACAGTTAGGTAGAAATTTAGCAGTGTGGGGTGCTGAGGGGTAGGAGCAGGGTTACGTGGGGTGCAGTGGGGTTGGATCGGCGTTGTGTGGGGTGTAGTAGGGTTGGACCTGTGATGAGTCGGGTACTGTGGGACTGGAACGATTTTGGGTGGGGGACAGTTTTTTTTTTTATGTGTTCGACTATGGGCATAGGCTTCACAGCAATCCTCCTACATACCCTACACCTCTACATGTCACCACCTCGGCGCTAACACCCACCGTCCATACTGAATACATGCTAGGGCTGTCTCATACAGGACTAGTGCATTGGTATTAGCGGGGGTATTTTTACAACATGTCTGTGGGTCTTCTGGTAGATCAGTGAATCCTGATTTAATGAAATTCAAATCTGTTCCCTGCCCCAGAGGGGATTTGAACCTGGGTCCGTTAGGACTGCAGGCCACCTCTCTACCAATTGAGCCACCATCGGGGTTGGGTGGGGTGCTGTGAGGTGAGAGGGGTTGGGTTGGGTTCAATGGGGTAGGAGAGGGACTGGGTGGGGTTCAGTGGGATAATGGCGATGCTTGGTGGGGTGCAGTGAAGTAGGATGAGGGTTGGATGGGGTGTCATAGGGTGGGATAGGAGTTCGGTGGGTTGAGGTTGTGAAGGATAGGGGTTGGGTGGGGTGCAGTGGGGTAGGATGCAATTGGGCGGGGTGCAGACGGGTAGGATCGGGGTTGGGTGGGGTGCACTGGGGTGGGATTGGGGCTCGGTGGGGTGAAATGGGGAAGTACCAGGCTTGGGTGGGGATCAGTGGGGTAGGATTGGGGTTGGATGGGGTATAGTGAGCTAGGATCAGGGATGGATGGGGTGCAGTGGGGTAGGATCGGGGATGGGTTGGGTGTATTGGATAGGATTGGGTGTGGGTGGGGTGCTGTGCTGTAGATCGGGGTTGGGTCATGTTTGGGTGGGATGCAGTGGAGTAAGGTGGGGGTTGGGTGGGGTGCAGTGGGCTAGGAGAAGGATGGGATCGGGTGCATTAGGGTAGGATTGGGGTTTGGTGGGGTGCAATGGGGTTGACTCGATTTTTGGTGGAGTACATTGCGGTGGAATTTGGGTTGGGTGGAGTGTTGTTGGGTAGGAGAGGGGTTGCGATGGGTGCAGTGAGGTAGGAGAGGGGTTGGGTGGAGTTTAGTGGGATAATGGCGGTGCTTGGTGGGGTGCAGTAAGGTAGGATCAGTTTTGGGTGGGGTGCAATGGGGTAGGATCGGGATTGGATGTGGTGAAGTGGGGTAGGATCGGAATTCGGTGGGGTGAGATTGTAAAGGATATGGGTTGGGTAGGGTGTAGTGGGATAGGATCGGGGTTGGGTGGGTTGCAGTGGGGTAGGATCGGCGTTGGGTGGGGTGAAGTTCTGAAGGATATGAGGTGAGCTGGGTGCAGTTTGGTAGGACTGAGTTGGGTGGTGTGCAGTGGTGTGAGATCGGGGTTTGGTGGAGTGAAATGGGGTAGGACCGGCGTTGGGTGGGGATCAGTGGGGTAGGATTGGGGTTGGATGCGGTACAGTGGGGTAGGATCAGGGCTTGGTGAGGTGCATTGGGGTAGGATCGGGGATGGGTTGGGTGTATGGGAAAGGATTGGGTTTGGGTGGGGTGCAGTGGGATAGGATCGTGGTTGGGTGGTGTACCGTGGTGTAGGGTCATCTTTGGGTGAGTTGCAATGAAGTAAGATCGGGGTTGAGTCGGGTGCAGTGGGGTATGATCTGGGTTTGGTGGGGTGCAGTGGGGTGGGTTTGGGGTTGAGTAGGGTGCAGTGGTGTAGGATCAGGGCTGGGTGGGGTGCAGTGTGGTAGGATTGGAGTTGCGTGGTTGCAATGGGGTGGGATCGGGGTTCGGTGGGATGAAGTAGTGAATGATCGGGGTTGGGTTGGGTGCAATGGGTTACCACTAGGGTTGGATTGGTGCAGTTGGGTAGGATTGGGGTTGGGTGGGATGAAATTTCAAAGGACCGAAGCTGAGTCGGGTGCACTGGGTAGGATCGGGGTTGGGTGGGGTGAAGTTTTTTGGGAACGGGGCTGAGTGTGGTGTAGTGTTATAGGAGCGAATTGGGAAGTTCTCAGTGAAGTAGGGTCGGGGTTAAGTTGGGTGTAGTGGCGCGGGATCGGGGTTCGTTGGGGTGAAATGCGGTAGTAATGTGGTTGGGGGGAGGTACAATGGGGTAGGACCGTGGTTGAGTGGGGTATTGAGTGGTAGGATTGGGGACGGGTGGGGTACGGTGGGGTAGGATTAGGTTAGTTGGGCTGCAGTGGGGTAAGGTCAGGGTTGGGTGGGATGCAGTGGGGTAGGATCAGGGTTGGGTAGGGAGCAGTGGGGTAGGACCGTGGTTGGGCGGGGTGCAGTGAGGTGGAATCGCTGGTCGGTCGGGTGAAATGGGAAAGGAATGGGGTTGGGGTGGGTGCAGTAGGGTAGAACTGGGATTGGGTGTGGTGCAGCTGGGTAGGATTGGGGTTGGGTGGGATACAGAGGGGTCGAATAATGGCTGGGTGGGGTGCAGTGCGGTAGAATGGGGGTTGGATGGGGTGCAATGGGGTAGGATTGAGCAGAGGGTTAGGATCGGAGTTGGGTAGGATGCAGTGGGGTTTTAGCGGGGTTGGGTGGGGTAAGGGGTAGGAACAGAGCTGGGTGGGGTGCTGTGGGGATGGATCAGGATTGGGTGGAGTGCATTGAGGTTGGATCGGGGTTGGGTGGGATGCATTGGGGTAGGATCGGGGATGGGTGGGGTGCAGTAGGGTGATGGCATTGATGTTTAGGGTTCAGTGGGGTGGCAGCAGTGTTGGATCGGGTACATTTGGGTATTACCAGTGTTTGTTTGGGTGCAATAGGGTAGGAATGGGGATGGGTTGGGTGCAGTGGAGTTGAATTGGGGTTGGTTGGTGTGAAATGGGTTTGGATTGGTATTGGGTGGGCTACAGTGTACTTGGATCGGCATTAAGTGTGGTGCAGTGGTGTAAGATCTGGGTTGCGTGGGGTGCACGGGGGGGTAGGGTTGGAGTATTCTAAGTTGCAGTGCAGCAGGTTCAGGGTTGGGAGGAATGCAGTGGGATATCATCGGGGTTGAGCGGGGTAAAGATGGGTAGGACCTTTTTTTTCTTTTTTTGGGTGCAGTGGGGTAGGATCGGGAATGGATGGGGTGCATCGGATTAGGATCTGATTTGATTTGGATTGCAGTGGGTTAGGATCGGGTTTGGGTGACGCGCAGTGGAGTAGGATCGGCGCAGGGTTAGGCGTGGTGGTGTAAGATCGAGGTTGGGTGAGGTGCACTTAGGGTAGGGTCGTTTGTTTTTTTTAGTTGTAGTGGGGAATGATCGGAGTTTGGTTGAGTGCAGTGAGATAAGAACGGGCTTGGGTGATGTACAGTTTGATACGAGTGGGATTGCATGGGTACAGTGCCATAGGATCGGGGTTGGGTGGAGTGCAGTGGGGTAGGTTCAGGGTTGGGTGGGGTATATTGGGGTGGGATCGCTGTTGGATGAGGTGCAGTTGGGTTGGAATGCAGTGATGTTTGAGTTGGGATGGGTGGGGCACAGTGGGGTAGGAATGGAGCTGTGTACTGTGGAGTAGGAATAGGGTTGGGTGGGGTGCAGTGGGGTATGAGCGGTGTTGAGTGAGGTTGGATCGGGTTTGCGTGTGGTGCAGTGGGATGGATCGGGGTGCAGTGGGGTGGAGTGGGGTTTGTCGGGGTTGGGTGGGGTGCAGTGGAGTATTGGTATTGATTAGTGGGGTTCAGTCGGGTAGCAGTAGTATTGGTTGGAGTATACTGGAGTAGCAGCAGTATTCGGTGTGGTGTGTTGGAGTAGGAACTTAGTTGGTAGGGATGCAGAGGGGGTTGAATGGTGTTGATTGGGATTTAATGGATTTCACTAATTGATCGTTCAGTCAAACTCACTGAACTCCAATCAACACCACTCATCCCCCTCTGCACCCTTATATGCAGTAGGAGTGGTGCTGGGTGGGGTGCAATGAAGTTTGAGCGATGTTGGGTGGGGCATGGTGAGGGATGAGCTGTGGTGGGTTGGGTGCAGTAAGTTAATGGGATTGTTCGTTGTGTTGGAATTGGGTAGAAGAGGTGATTGATGGGGTGCAGGGGGGTAATGATGTTCGGTTGTGCGCAGGGGGATAGGAGCGGGGTTGGGGTTGGAGCAGTAGATTGGAGTGGGGGTTGGGTTGGGTGCAGTGGGATGAAGTAGGGTTGGTTGGGGTGTGATGAGTTGGAGTGGGGTTTGGAGTGGGGTCAGTTGGGGTGCAATTTGTTGGAATAGGGTTGGGTGGGATGCAGTGCGTTGGAGTGTGGTTGGGTGAGGTGCAGTGGGTTGGAGTGGGGTAGGGAGAAGTGCAGTGGGTTGGAGTGGGGTTGGGTTGGGTGTAGTGGGTTGGAGTGGGGTTGGGTGGGGAGCAGTGGGTTGGAGTTGGGATGGGTGTGGTGTGATTTTAGCAAGAACAAAGAAAATACAGCCGGTCTCCCTCAGTCTTGGGATTAGTGACGACTGTTTCTATCCTATCATCCTGAGATTTTTTTAAGCTGCTTGAAATCCTCTGAATCTAGCAGAGTGGGAGTTAAAAATGACATCACCTACGAAGTGTGTTCCCGAGGTGGCCAGATATTTTTATTTCCTGTCGACGTTTCATATTTTATGACTAATACCTTCAGAAGATTTCAATCAGCTTTTGGAAGCTTTGTCGTAAAGACGAATTCAGTGAAATTTATATCTAATCTCTCCAGTTCGAAAAAATACACTTGCGTCCTCCTTTTTAATGGCTTGGAATTCCCTCATACCATGTAAATGGTGGCGACACCGCTGCACTGATGTGAAGAAGAGAAGTCAAGCGGACGACACTGCTCTTCTTACACTAAGCCTAAAACTGCGATTTCTCTGCCTTGAATCTTAGTTGTAACTATAGATTAATTTGACGGAATTGTTCGCCATTGCGAAGGTTATTCCCCATTGTACAATGGAAAAATGAGACAATACTACGGCCCAGCACCCTCACTGTAGCAATTGTTCGCGACTAGCATCGAATTCCAATGTTAATGTACCGCTGGGGTTCAGTAAGTTACTAATGTTGTTTGCTGGGTTGCAATGAAGTAGAAAAGGTGTTTGATGGGGTGCAATGGGGGAATGGCGTTGTTGGATGGAGCGCAGTCGGGTAGGGAGGGACTGAGTGATGTGTAGTGGGGTAATGGCGGTTTTTATTTTGTTCTAGTGGTGTAGTGGTGGGGTTGATTGGGGTGGAGTATGGTATGAGTGTGGTTGTGTGGGTTGCACTTGGGAAAGAGTTTGGTTGGTAGGGGTAAGAAGGGGCAGGAACGGGGTTGGGGGTGCAGTGGAGTTGAGTTGGGTGTGGTCAAGTAGCATCAGGGTTGCATGGGTTGCAGTGTGGTGAAATCGGAGCTAGGTGGGGTGCAGTAGGGTAGGGTCGGGGTTGAACGGAGTGCAGTGGGGAAGGATTGAGGTTGGGTTGCGTACAGAGGGGTAGGAATGGGGTTGAGTGGGGTACAGTGGGGTAGGATTGGTGTTGGGTGGGGTGCAGTGGGGTAGGACTGGTGTTAGGTGGGGTAGGATCACGGTGGGGTAGGGTGCAGTGGGGTAGGATCGCGTTTGGGCGGGAGTGGTGTAGGATTGTGGTTGGGTGGGGTGCAATGGAGTAGGATTGGGTTGGGTAGGATCGGAGTTGGGTGGGATTCAGTAGAGTAGGACTGGCGTTTGGTGGGATGCAGTGGGGTAAGACTGGGGTTGAGTGAAGTGCACTGGGGGTGGGATCGAGTTTTTTTTTAAGTTGTAGTGGGTTAGGATCAGGGTCAGGTGGGGTGCGGTGGGAAAGTAGCGGCGTTCAATGGGTGCAGTTGCGTAGGATCAGGGTTGGGAGGAGTGATGTTGGGTTGGCTTGGGGTTGGATCACGTGCAGTGGGGTAGGCTCGGGTTTGGGTACGATGCTGTGTGGTTGAGTGGGGTTGGGTGGGGCACAGTGGGGTAGGAATTGTGCAGGATGGGGTGCTGTTGGGTCGGAGCAGGGATGGGTGGGGTGCAGTTGTGTTGAATCGGTTTTCGGTGGGGTACAGTGGGGTGGGACTGGGGTTGGGTGGGGTTCTGTGGGGTAGGAGAAGGGTTGGATGGGGTTCTGTGGGGTAGGAGAAGGGTTGGATGGGGTTCAGTGGGATAATGGCGGTGCTTGGTGGGGTGCAGTAAAGTAGGATCAGGGATCGGTGGGGTGCAGTGGGGAAGGATAGGGGTTGGTTAAGGTGCAGTGGGGTAGGATCAGAGTCCGTTGGGGTGAGGTTATGAAGGATAGGGGTTGCGTGGGGTGCAGCTATGTAGGATCGTGGTTGGGTGGGATGCATCTATGTAGGATCAGGGTTGGGTGGAGTGCAGTGGAGTAGGATCAGGATTGGGTAGGCTTAAGTTGTGAAGGATATGGGTTGAGTTGGGTGCAGTCGGGTAGGAACGAGTTGGGTGGGGTGCAGTGGTGTAAGATCGGGGTTGGGTGGGGTGCAGTGGTGTAAGATCGTGGTTGGGTGGGGTGCAGTTAGATAGGATCGGGGTTGGGTAGGGTGCAGTGGTGGAGGATCGGGGTTAGGTGAGGTGCAGTGTGGTGGGATCGCGCCTCCGTGGGGTGAAATGGGGTAGGGCCGAGGTTTGGTGGGGATCAGAGAGGTAGATTTGGGGTTGGATGAGGTAACGTGGGGTAGGATCAGAGTTGAGTGGGACATAATTGGGTAGGGTCGGGGATGGATTGGGTATGTGATAGGATTGGTTCATGGTGTAGTACAGTGGGGTAGAATCGGGGTTGGGTGATGTACAGTGCTGTAGGGTCATCTCTGGCTGAGTTGCAATAAAGTAAGATCAGGGTTTGGTGGGGTGCAGTGGGGTGGGTTTGGGGTTGAGTGGGGTGCAGTGGTGTAGGATCAGGGCTGGGTGGGGTGCAGTGTGGTAGGATTGGGGTTGTTTGGTTGCAAAGGGATGGGATCGGGGTTCGGTGGGATGAAATAGTGAATGATCGGGGTTGGGTGGTGTGCAGTGGAGTACGACCAGGGTTGGATTGGTGCAGCTGGGTAGGATTGGGGTTGGGTGGGATTGGGGTTGGGTGGGATGAAGTTTTAAAGGACAGGGGTTGTGTGAGTTGCACTGGGGTAGGATCGGGGTTGGGTGGGGTGCACTGGGGTAGGACTGGGGTTGGGTGGGGTGAAGTTTATTGGGAAGGGGGTTGAGTGTGGTGTAGTGTTATAGGAGCGAATTGGGTATGGTGCAGTGAGGTAGCATCGGGGTTCAGTTGCGTGCAATGGAGCGGGATCGGGTTTCGGTGGGGTGAATAGGGGTAGGATTGGGGTTGGAGTGAATGCAGTGGGGTAGGACTGGGGTTGGGTTGGGTGCAGAGGGTTAGTATTGGAGTTTGGGTGGAGTACAGTGGGGTAGGATCAGGGTTGGTGGGGATGCAGTTGTATATAGTCGGGACTGGGTGGGGTGCATTGGGATAGGATGCATTTGGGTAGGTTTCGGTGAGATGCAGTGGGGTAGGATCGGGGTTTGGCGGGGTTCAGTGAGGGGGATTCCCTGCTCGGTGTGGTGATATGGGTAAGGATTAGGGTTGGGGCGGGTGCAATGGGGTAGGACTTTGGTTGGGTGAGGTATAGCGGGGTAGGATTGGGGTATATTTGGGTTGGATAAGTGTTGGGTGGGGTGCGTGAGATAGGATTGGGGTTGGGTGAGGTGCAGTGGGGTAGGACCGGGGTTGGGTGGGTAGCAGCTGAGTAGGATCGGGGTTGGGTGGGGTGCAGTTGGGTAGGATCGGGCATAGGGTTAGAATCGGAGTTGGCTAGGATGCAGAGAGGTTTTAACGGGGTTGGGTGGGGAAGAGAGAGGTATTAACTTAGCTTGGTGGGGTGCTGCTGGGTTGGGTAGGGGTTGGGTGGTGTGCAGTAGGGTAATGGCATTGTTTACTGGGGTTCAGTAGGGTAGCTGCAGTGTTGGGTCGGGTACATTTGGGTAGGACTAGTGCTCGGTTGGGTGCATTGGGGTATGAATGGGGAAGAGTGGGTTGCATTGGGGTATGATTGGGACTGGGTTGTGTGCAATGGAGTGGGTAAGATCAGGGTTGGGTTTGGTGCACTGGGGGTAGGGTTGGGGTATTTTGGGTTGCAGTGGGGTAGGATAGGTGCTGGGTGGGGTGGGGTGCAGCTTGGTAGGATCATTTTTTTTTCTTAGGTATCGAGGGGTTTGTACAGTGGTTGGATGGGGTGTATCGGGTAGGAACGGACTTCGGTTGCGGGCATGGAGTAGGATAGGGTTTGGGTGAGGTGCAGTGGAGTAGGATCGGCGTAGGGTCGGGTGCAGTGGTGTACGATCGAGATTGGCTGACGTGCACTGAGGGTAAGGGTCGGAGTTTTTTTAATTGTACTGGGGCATGATCGGGGTTCGGTGGAGTGCACTGGGATAGGAGAGGGGTTGGGTGATGTACAGTGTGATGCGAGTGGGATTGGGTGAGTGCAGTGCCCCAGGATCGGGGTTGGGTGGAGTGCAATGGGGTAGGTTCAGGGTTGGGTGGGGTATAGTGGGGTGGGCTCGGGGTTGGATGAGGTGCATTTGGGTTGGATTGGTGATGGGTAGAATACAGTGATGTTTGAGTAGGGATGGATGGGGCACAGTGGGATAGGAAAGGAGCTGTGTGGGTTGCTGTGGGGTAGGACCGGGTTTGGATGGAGTGCTGTGGGGTATGAGCGGTGTTGGGTGGGGTGTAGTGAGGTAGGATCGGGGTTGCGTGTGGCGCAGTGGGGTGGAACCGGGGTTGGATGGGGTGCAGTGGAGTTGGTGGGGGGTTAGGTGGGGTGCAGTGGGGTACGGTAGGGGTTGAGTTGGGAGCAATGGGGTAATGGTATTGTTTAGTGGGGTTCGGTAGGATAGCAGTAGTGTTGGGTGGGGTACACTGGAGAAGGAGCAGTATTCGGTGTGGTGAATTGAGGTAGGAAGTGGGTTGGTAAGGGTGAAGAGGGGGCTGAGTGGTGTTGATTGGGAGGTAATGGAGTTGACTGATTCATTGATCATTCAGCCATACCCACTGAACCAAAATCAACACCACTCAACCCCCTCCACACCCCAATATGCGATAGGAGCGGTGCTGGGTGAGGTGCAGTGAAATTTGAGCGGTATTGTGTGGGGTATGGTGAGGGATGAGCTGTGGTGGGTTGGGTGCAGTAAATTAATGGGATTGTTCATTGGGTTGGAATGGGGTAGAAGAAGTGATTGATGGGGTGCAGGGGGGTAATGGTGATGTTCGGTTGTGCGCAAGGGGATAGGAGCAGGGTTGGGGTGGGAACAGTAGGTTGGAATGGGGGTGGGCTCGGTGTAGTGGGTTGGAGTGGGGTTGAGTGGTGTGCAGTGGGTTTGAGTGGGGTTGGTTGGGTTGCAGTGGATTGGAATGGGGTTGGTTGGGGTGCAATAAGTTGGAGTGAGGTCGGGTTGGGTGTAGTGGGTTGGAGTGGAGTTAGGTGGGGTGCAGTGGGCTGGATTGTGGTAGGATGGGGTCCAGTGGTTTGTGGTGGGGTTGGGTGGGAAGTGATAGAAGCCAGAACAAAGAAAATACACTATTCTCCCTCAGTGTGGGGATTTGTGACGACTATTTCTATTGTATCGTCGTGAGTTTTTTTTTTTAATGCTGCTTGAAATGGTCTGAATCTAGCGGAGTAGGTGTAAAAAATGACTTCAGCCGATGAGTGCTCCGTGTTCTAGGAGCATCGGGCTGAGTCCCTGAGGTGGCTGGATGTTTTTGTGTCATGTAGACGTTTTATTTTTAATTTATGATACCTTCAGAAGATTTTAATAAGCTTTAGGTAACTTTGTCGCACAGAAGAACTTGGTGAATTTATATCTAACCTCTACAGTTCCAGAAATTGCTTAATGATCCTTCTGCTGAATTGCCTGAAATTCCCGCATTCCACGCACAAAGTGGCCGCACCACAACACTGCTGGGAAGGACAGAAGTCAGAGGGACGACACGGCTCTTTCTACCCTAACTCGGCCTAAAATTGCCATCTCTCGGTCTTGAATCTGAGATGTAAGTATATGGTAACTGGCAGGATTTTTTTTGTCCTTTTGTAGATTATTTCCCATAGTTCAGTGGCAGACTGAGACAATACTACTAATACTGTTCGCTGTGTTGCAGGGATGTAGGAAAGGTGTTAGATGGGGTGCATTGGGGGAATGGCGGTGTTGGATGGAGCGCAGTCGGGTTGGGAGGGACTGGGTGAGGTGTAGTGGGGTAATGGCGATGTCTATTGGGACGTAGTGGGGTAAGGGTGAGGTCGGGTGGGGTGCAGTGGGGTAGGAGTGAGGTTGGGTGTGAAGCAGTTGGGAAAGAGTTTGATTGGTCAGGGTGCGGTGGGGTAGGGCCTGGGTTGGGAGGTTCAGTGGTATTGGAATGATGTTGGGTTGGATGGGGTGGTGTGAGTTAGGGTGAGGGTAGTGTGGGTTGCAGTTTAATGGGGAGCAGTGGGGTAGGACCGGAGTTGGGTTGTGTGCTGTGGGGTGGGATTGGGGTTGGTGGGGTGAAATGGGGTTGCATAAGGGTTGGGTGGCTACCAGTGGGGTGGGATTTGGGTTGCATGGGGAGCAGTGGGGTTGGATCGTGGTTGGGTGAGGTGCTGAGGGGTGGAATCGGGGTTGTTGGGGTTAAGTGGGGTTGGACCGGGTATGGGTTGGTTGCCAGTGGGGTGGAATTGAGGTTGGGTGATGAGCAGTAGGGCTGGATCGGGGTTGGGTGGGGTGCAGTGGGGAAGGATTGCGGTTGGGAGGATGCAGTGGGGTGGGATCAGGGTTGGGTCGGGTGTAGTGGGATAATGATGGGGAGCATTGGGGTAGGGACGGGGTTAGTAGATGAACAGAGGGGGTTGGTAGGGGAGAAGGGGGGGGTTGAGTGCTGTTGACTGGGGTGTAAGGGATTCGATTGATTGATTTATCGTTCAGTCAGACCCACTGCACCCAAGTCAACATCACTCAACCGCTTGTACATTTTTATATGAGGTAGGAGCGGAGGTAGGAGGGGTACAGTAGGCTGGAGTGGGATTAGGTGGGGTTCAGTGGGTAGAAGTGGGGTTGGTTGGGTGAAATTTGTTGGAATGGGGTTTAGTGGGGTGCAGTGGGTTGGAGTGGGGTTGAATGAAGCGTAATCGGGTAGAGAGGGACTAGGTAAGGTGTAGTGGGGTAATGGCTGATTTTATTGGGGTGTAGTGGGGTAAATGTGGGGTTGGATGGGGATCAGTTGGGTAGGAGTGAGGTTTGGTTTGGTGCAGAGGGTTAGGAGTGGGTTTGGGTGGGATGCAGTGGGGAAAGTGTTTGGTTGGTCGCGGTTTCGGTCGGGTAAGACTTGGGTTGGGAGGGTGCAGTGGTGTTGGAGTGTGGTTGAGTGGCGTATAGTTGGGTAAGATGGGGTGCAATGGGGTAGGATCGGGGTTGGGTGGGCTGCAGTGTAATATAATCGAGGTTGGGTCGGGTGCAGTGGAGTAAGATCTCTGGATTGGGTGGGATCCCATGGGGAG
The DNA here is from genome assembly GCA_018397915.1 of Birgus latro. Lineage (NCBI taxonomy): Eukaryota > Metazoa > Arthropoda > Malacostraca > Decapoda > Coenobitidae > Birgus > Birgus latro. Next base: position 12,568 of record JAGKTI010010301.1, read on the forward strand.
GAATCGGCGTTGGATGGGGTGCAGTGATGTAGGATTGTGGTTGGGGTGGGGTGCAATGGGGTAGGATCGGGGTTGGGCGGGGTGCAGTGGGGTGGGATTGGGGTTGGATGGAGTGCAGGGGGTTGGAATGGGGTTAGATGGGGTGTGATATTAACTTTAACAAAGTAAACAAGTCGTTTTCAGTCTGGGGGTTAACAGAGACTGTTTCTGTCCCATCATTCTGAGAGGATTCTCTTTAAGTTCCTTGAAATCATCTGAAGCTAGCAGAGTAAGTGCAAAAAATGACGTCAGCAGACTTGGTGCTCTGTGTTGTAGACGCCACGGATCGAGTGTTTGAGGTGGCCAGATGTTTTTATAACATGTAGACGTTTTATATTTTATTTTTGATACCTTCAGACTGTTTTAATCAGCTTTAGGTAGCCTTGTCGTATGGAAGGACTCAGTGAAATTTATATCTAACCCTTCCAGATCGAGAAATACATATGCGTCATCATACTGAATGAACCTGGAATCTCGCATTCCCAGCACAAGATGGCGCCACCTCTGTATTTTTGCGAGGGGAAGAGGTCCAGCGGACGACACTGCTGTCTTTACTCCAACTTGGCCTAAAATTGTTATCTCTCCATCTTGAATGATGAGTCATAAGTATAGATTAACTGGGCGGAATTTTTCGTCTTTTTGTGGTTTATTTCCCGTAGCTCAGTGGCAGAGTGAGACAGTACTACGGCTGTGCATCCTTATCATGGCATTTCCTCTGTGATTAGCAGCGTACCCGAGTATTAATGTATTACTACAGTCCAGAAACAAAGATGGAGAGGGCAAATGCTTTTTCTTCGCCAAGGTAAAGTGAAGAAAGTCTCGTATTATCTCTCTCAGGCTCCTATGACTCACTCTCAGCCGAATAACATAGTCCCTCTCTCAGCTTGACATAGAGTACGGCCCGAGCATTAGAGGGTTAACGTAGGCATTTATTAACCTCTTGATGCTAGGGACAATTCTAGTGGCATTCCAGATGAACCAGATGATTTTATTCAGCTGAGAGCGAGTCATAGGAGCCTGAGAGAGTTAGTACACTCAGCATTAACCCCTGCATGACAGCATATTCTTTACAGCTGATTCCAGGCGATTTGGTTCAGTCGAGTGGAACGCAGGAGCTTGAGAGACACCGTAAATAAAAATAACACATTGGGAGTAAAGAAAGTATTGTAAATTATTCAAAATAAAGAATAAAAAATAAATGAGCAAGTTCCAGTTTTTATTTGCCTCCTACATATTAGTCGATACACGATACTCTTCACTTCCCCGTGACTAGCACTGAATTAGTCTTTTAATATTGCAAGTAGTTCTGCATCGTAATAACTTTTCCTTAGAAACTTGCTCTGCACGTTAGAGCTTAGGATCGTTTTATTCTTGACACCTAACAACCAAAATACAGTAGACGCTCAGGGCGCAAAGCTAGCGGGGCCGTGGTGGCCGAGTGAGTAGAGCGTTGGCTTGCCAATGCTGACGACCTGGGTTCGATTCCCGGGCAAATAGAGGTTATTTAAAACATATGGCAGTGTCATTAGTGGCTTGTCATTGGACCCGGGTTCGACTCCCGGATGATAGTGGGTCAGTTTGGCAGCTACTTAGTGGTCTGTCAGCGGAGCGGTGTGGTGGGGTGGGCAGTCACGTAGTGGCTGCTTGTAGGGGGGAATGTTAAAGTAGGCACACACATATATATACATACACATTCACACACTAACACCCACACATGCACATGCTCACTTACACTACCACTCACACACATACCTCATTTACTCAAGCCACCCACATACCTAACACACACACAAGACACCTACAGACACACACACAATTCACTTACACAAGACACCTATAGACACACACACAGTTCACTCACACAGACAAAACTCACTCATACTAGACACAAACACACACAGAGGGCCTAAAAGGTGTGGAAAAGAGGGGGGTTTTATATCCAGGTCCAAAAAAGGTATACCTTTTTTTGGACCTTGAAATAAAACCCCCCTCTTTTCCACGCCCTACCGTTTTGTATAAGTCCCCTATGTGTCTGTCTTAAGCTGCGTGAGTCTTATGTAATTGAGGTGTGTGTGTGTCTTCTGTGAGTGAGGTGTGTGTTCTGTGAGTGAGGTGTGTGTGTCTTCTGTGAGTGAGAGGTGTGTGTGTGTGTGTGTGTGTGAAATGTTTGTGCATGTGCACACATGTATATGAGGAATGTGTGTGTCCGTGTGTATGCATGCATGTAAGGAGTGTGTGTGCGTGTGTGTATGCCCCCTTACAGGCAGCCACTACGTGACTGCCCACCCCACCACATCACAGACAGACCACTAAGTGGCTGCCAAACTGCCCCAATTTACCTCTATATCAGCCAGGAGTCGAACCCGGGACCAATGACAGGCCACTAAGGACGCTGCCATATATTTTAAATAACCTCTGTATGCCCGGGAGTCGAACCCAGGTCGTCAGCATTGGCAAGCCAACGCTCTCCTCACTCGGCCATCACGGCCACACTCAGATTGCGCCTGAAACTTGTACTGTATTTTAGTTGTTTGGCATCGGTAATAAACAAGGGGAAACTGAAGTGTATTGTGCATATTAAATCGCCAGAATGGCTTGGTAATAGTACAAAAGGAATCGGTATTCGGTTGTCCTTTGCAATAAGGACATACGTAATAGGAATAGCGAATAACTACATTTAAAATGGCTTGGACAAGAGCAGTGGCTTTGATAACACAGGCAGGCCTCTTCATACGTCTTGACAGAAAACATACCAACCTGGGGGGAACTGGCAAAACTGTTCCATAGGTGGCAATGGAACTTTTAATAGTATTTTTACGCCACTATAGACCTAAGTTATGAGGACTTTCTGTATATACCGGTTACATAAAACTTACTAACCTGGAGCAAGCTGGTAAATCTGTTCATGGGTAGCAATGGAACTTTTAATAGTATTTTTACGCCACTGTGAACCCAAGTTATAAGGACATTCTGTGTACACTGGTAACTGAATAAGATCTTGGATAAAGTCGTCTGAACCTAATAGAGGAGGGATAACCAGGCAATTGGTATCAGGCAAGGTATAATAGGGCTGGTATGAAGCAGTACTGTTATATAAAGCATAAACCTGAGTAAGCAGATACAAGATGACCTGGAGGACTAGTGTACAGCAGCTTCACCAGGTATCTCCCCTGAGCTGTATGAAATAGCCTGGTAGTAGGGAGAAACACTGCAGGTACTATGCAGGATTATGAAGTCCAGCCAAGATGAGGCTATTAGGGCTAGTCACTTAACATGCCAGTAAATAGCACCTGGGACTCAAGCTGTATAACTTTATAAATGACTATAGTCATGTAGATTATTGAACTTGCCAATAAAGTATAAGTAATGGAAGCCGTAGTTTTGCTTTCCATATTCGTGGATTATGAACACTGAGTTGAAGTAAGGGTTTTGTACCCACTGAATTTATATCATACTCCTTTGCATCTCTAAAAATTCGTAAATTGAAATGTGGGGTTTATATCCGTCGACTTTTTACCCAGTTTGACATCTATGCCTTTGTCTATGTCTGTGTATCTGTGTGTCTACTCCACCACCATGTGGTACTCTGCAGAGATTGTATGTAGGGTGAGAAGTGCTTGTGTGAGTGTTGTGTTGGAGTGGCTTTGGATGTGTGTACACTCTGTGAACCAAGTGTAATCGGCCTGCCAAAGCCGACTGGGTGCAAGCTTACTAGTATGCGACACTGGTTCAACCACAGCACCCCTTGTGTCCGCCAAAGCGGTAAGCGGCTCGGTGAACGCTTCCCAAAGTTAGTACAACTCTGGCGGGAGGCGAACCCACGTCCACCAGTGTGCAAAACGCACATTCTACCATTGTACCACAGACACATCTATTAAAAAAAATACTAAATTGAATTGTGGGTTTTGCATCTATTGATTTTATGCCATATTCCACAAATCTCCAAAATCATTAGTTGAACTGTGAGTTTTTGAGCCACTACAGTTCATATGGCTCTTTTTTTTCCCCCCCTTTTTTTTCCATCTAAGTTTTGTGAGTTCTGTAATTCACATTTTTTGTAACAATACCATTAAAGGTCGAATAAACGTAAACAACTTGTTCTTTTATTAAACTTCCTTACAGGTGTTCACATCTGCAAGGCATAATTACAGAGTACATTAGTAGTTATGACGGCAGCATGTCAAGTTACCCTGACAGGAGGTAGTGTTATTATCTAATGGTATATTGTAAACAAACAAAATGCCCTGGACCAGGCCTGGCCAACAGGTGCCGACCAAGGACAGAACAAAGGACAAGGTGGACAAGGTGTGAATTTCACCATGGAATGTTAGGGGTGCCAATGATGAGGTGAGAGAGAGAGATTGTCCAGGTGCTTGAGAATGCAAAAGTGGACATATGTGGCTTGACAAACTAAATGCAGAAGTGAGAGTATGGATTGGGTATACGTGCGAGAGCATGTGAGAATGAGAGGGTTAAGGAGGGTGTATGTATGTTGTGGGCAAGAGATGGAAAGAGAATATGAGAGAGACTGGATCAGTTGGTTCAAGGATTGTGTGTGTATATGCGTCAACGGAAGACCGTACAAGTAGAGTCAAAGAAGAGTTCTGGGCATATGTGGAAGCGTGCATGGAAAAGTTTGGGAGGAGTGAGAAAGTGTTTTTGATTGGAGATATGAATGGAAAAGTAGGGACTGTGGAGTTGGATGGAGTAGTTAGTAAGAGGGGTGTGCTTGCAGAAGTGGATAAATATGTCAGTGCTCTAGTGAACATTTGTGCAGGGAGGGGGTTGGTGATAGCCAGTACACTGTTTAGGCACAAAATTATCCACAGGTATACATGGCGTGCGAAGAAAGGGTGGGTGGTAAACTAAATGAAAAGAAGGCAATGGTCGATTACGTGTGTGTGTATCGAGGAGAATGAGAGGGTATGTACTGGGTGAAAGAGGATACAGAGGTTGGGAGAGTGGACTTTCTGACCACCACTCGATGGTGGTGAAAGTCAAGGTACAAATGAGATGCATGAATAGAAGTAGAGAAGGACAGGAGGAAGAAGTCAATACGAGGAGGGTGGAAACGTTGCGAGAGGATGAAAAAAAGGCAGAATATAAGAGAGAAGTGGAAGAGTGATTGGGTAAATAGGGACTGCAGCAGATGGGGGAGGTGGAAGGTGTGTCCAAGATATTCACAGAAGAAATTTGTGCAGCATGTGAGGTGATGTGTAGAATGAAGAGAAGAGGAAAGGGGGTGCAAGGAACCACATGGTGGAATGAAGAGGTGAAACAGGCTGTGGCAAAAAAGAAGAAAGGATAAAGTGTGTGGACGAGAAACAGGGGTGTGCAGAAAGTTGAGAGACGGAAGAGAGAATTACATGTAGAGAGGAAGAGAGAGGTGAAAAGATTAGTAAGAGTGAGTAAGAAGGGAGTGGTTGAGGAATTATGAAGGAATTTGAGTGTAAAGTGGAGGGAATTAAAAAAAAAATGTTAGTCAGGGTGCCAAAGAAGTTAGCTGGGGTGAAAGATAAAGATGGTTGATTACTGGTGGAGAAAGGAGGAAAAGTGAGCAGATGGAGAGAACATTTTATGGAGTTGTTAAAAATAGAGAATTAAAGTAATGTGAGTATATGTGGCTGGGGGATGGCTGGGAGACAAAGATATGAGAAGAGAGGAAGAAATCATTAAGATGGAAGTTGTGGTAGCAATGAATAAAGTCAAAATGGGGAAAGCCCCAGGAATTCTTGGAGTGTGTGGTGAAATGCTGAAGTATGGGGGAAGAGATGGCAACAGAATGGATGTGGAACATGTGCAGATTTGCGTGGGAGGAAGGTAGAGTCCCGGAAGATTGGAAGTCAGGTATAATTATTCCCCAGTACAAAGGAAAAGGGAAAAAGGAAGTGTGTTGTATCATAGGGGCATTAATAGGAAAAGCATATGGAAAGATACTTATTGAAATAACAGAGGACTTAGGGAAATAACAGAAGAATTAGTTGGAGAAGAACAGGGGCGTTTTAGAAGGGGAAGAGGTTGTGTATATCAGATATTCATTCTTAGATCTTTAGTGGAAAAAGTTTCTAGAGCAGGGAAAGAAGTTGTATGAAGCTTTCATGGATTTGGAGAAAGCATACGACAGGGTGGATAGACAAGGACTGTGGAAAGTATTAAAAATATATGGAGTAAATGAAGCTGTTGAATACCGTGAAGAGTATGTATGATGGGGCTATGGCTGCAGTGTGTGTGGATGGTGAATTGAGTGAATTTTTCTATTTGAAGGTTGAACTGAAACAGGGATGTGTCATGTGTCCATGGTTGTTCAATGTGTAAATGGGTGGGGTTATAAAAGAGATACAAGGTAGGGCAGTGGATGTTGAAACAACCCTAATGAGCGAGGGCAGTGTTTGGAAACTCCCTGTACTATTGTTTGCATATTGAACTGTGTTGTTGAGCGAAGACGAAGGGGAGCTGCAAGGCCAGGTGAGTGAGTTTGGGAGTGTGTGTTAGAAACGGAATCTAAAGGTGAATGTAGGAAAGAGTAAAATCATGGTCTTCGAGAGAAATGAAGTCAGTGAATGTACAATTAGGTTAGATGAGGAGGAAATGGAGAATGTGAGTGCGTTTAAGTACTTGGGTAGTGTGATGAGAAAGGATGGAAGTTTAGAGGGTGAAGTGCTTGAAAGGGTACAACAGGGAAGAAATGTTGCTGGTTCTTTGAAAGCAGTGATAACAAAATAGGGAAGTGAGCATGGAAGTGAAAAATTACTGCATAAGAGTATTGTGATACCAACTCTAGCATATGAAAGAGAAGCTTGGACCTTGTTGGAGGGACATAAGTCTAGAGTGAGAGCAGTGGAAATGAGTTACTTCAGGAGAAGCATGTAGAGTCACATGGAGAGACAGACTGACAAATGAGGAAGTGAAGGAGCGTTGTGGTGTGGATGTGGATGTGGATGTGGTAGGAAGCATTAGGAGAAACACAGTGAGGTAGTTTGGCCATGTGGAGAGGATGGAGAAAGATGGACTGACAAGGAGAGTGTATGTGAAAGAGGTGGAAGGGGGAAGAGGGAGGGGGAGGCCAAGGATGAAACGAAGGGATGGAGTGGAGAGGTAGGCTATATGAAAGAGGGGTTGTGAGCTGGGAGCATGGTGGTGAAATGGCGGGGGGACATGGCGACATGGAAGCTATTTGTTTGTGGCCACCCCTAGAAGGATAAAGACGTCTGGCGATAGATAAATAGAGATAGACATTAGCAGTTATGACGACACCAGGTTAAGTTACTCTGGCAGGAGGTAGTATTATGTAAAAGTATATTATAAGAATATTTAAAAATAAGTTTCACGTATTTCACAAATTTCGGGTATTATCAAAGTATATCGGTGAATTTAGTGCAACAAGCTATCTCCATCTCCAGCTGGCTTGCTCTCCTACTCATCTCTAGCCTGCTCACTCTAGAAGAATACACACTTAAATCACACCCAAAAGGAAAAATACAAAGGAAAATGCAACCGGCAACCTGTCCTGTCTGATGCGCCCATCCCCTTTCTGCCCCCTCTCAGTCGGAGCCAGCTCCGATTCTCCCCTCTCTCTCTCCCTCCCTAGCGTCAGTGTCTCTATCGCCTGGGGAAACACAGGGACATTAAAGGTGCCCAGGGAGTAGATTGCCTATCACAGTAACAGTATAAGTTTTGTCTATGACTCTGGGCATAGGCTTCACAGCCTGCTACCAAGGCCCAGTAATCCTCCTACATATCATACACCTCTATATGTCACCACCTCGGCGCTAACACCCACTGTCTATATAGAATACATGCTAGGGTTGTCTCATAGAGGACTAGTGTATTGGTATTAGCAATGGTATTTTTACGACATGTCGGTGGGTCTTCTGGTAGATCAGTAAAGCCTGATTTAATGAAATTCAAATCCTTAAACTGTTCCCTGCCCCATTAGGGATTTGAACCTGGGTCAGTTAGAACTACAAGCCACTTCTCTACCGATTGAACCACCGCCTTCCCCATAACTGCTTCTATCATCCCTACTGCATCGCCCACAAATACATGTAACATCCTGGAAAGTGGTCACCAAAACCAGAATCACACCAGTTGGCCAAACACACACACACACTAATTATAAGAGAGCCAGCTGGGAGGCCTTCACAACTGAAACAGAACAACACTTTGAAACAAACTGTACATCAGTCACAAACATCAACACCTTTGTGCACACTTTCAATACAATTATTCAAAACGCAGACAAAAGACACATCCCTAGAGGACACAGACAATCCCAACTTAACACCAAAAATTCAAGGCCTCATCAGTCAACGGGACACACTACATCACTCCCCAACACCCCACACACAAGACACTGTACAACAAATACAAGAACTCAACACTCAAATAAGCAATAAAATATCAGAACAGCAAACACTAAATTGGAATAATTATCTCCAAACACTTGATCACAAAACAAACACCAGCAAACTCTACAAAACACTAAACAGCATCACTCTCTCCAAAAGCAACACTACACAATCACACACTGCCATCACAACAACAGACACCATACCTTCAAATAAACAACAAGCAAACACTCTCATCAATCACTTTTCATGTCAGCCATGTAAACCCCCATCGTGACGACCGACGTATCATCCAACATAAGAGACAGTTCCCCACAGACCCAGACTTCGCACCTTTCACTTACAACCAGACGAAGCACATCATCAGCAACCTTAAGCACTCATCTGCCTGTGGACCAGACAACATAAGCAACATACACCTTAAACACCTTGGACCACAAGGCATACAAGCACTCACCAACATCTCAAACTACAGCTACTCACACAACATAATACCCAGCTTCTGGAAGCATGGCATTACCATCACTATCCCCAAACCCAACAAAGACCCCACATTACCTCCCTCACACCGCCCCATCACACTCCTCTGCACCCCCTCCAATGTCAATGAAAGACTGGTACTACAACTAGTTACACCTCACACCCCTAGCCCCATCACAACATGGTTTTAGGCCACTACACTCCACAAGCACTCTTCTTACAGACCTCACACAGAGAGTTTTTGATGGCATGAATTCAGCTAGGCCACCACATAGAACACTTCTTGTCACACTAGATATTAGTAAAGCTTTTGAATCTATCCCCCGCCACAATCTCACAAACAAAATATTCAACACAAACATACACAATAACACAAGAAGATGGCTGGCAAACTACTTAGCAGGGAGATATGCACATAAAACTTTTGTTGGTCAGTCCTAGAACATCAGAAACTTCACAAATGGAGTCCTTCAAGGATCTCTCTTGTCTCCTGCACTCTTCAACCTATACATGCATGACATACCCACACCTCACACAAATACACATAGCTTCCTATGCAGTCGACATAACATTTACATGCACACACCAAAATGCAAACACATCCACACAAATCCTCCAACCTTACCTCAATACACTACGTGAATGGTACACAACAAACAGACTCAAAATAGCCTCAGCCAAATCTACAGCGACCCTTCTCACAAACTGGACAGCAGAACACAGCCACATTCCACACCTCAACATAGACAACACCCCCCCCCCCCCACACACACACACAAAATCCTTGGTGTAACATACAATACATCAATGTCATGTAAACAACACATTACAAACATCAAAAATAAATTAACACAGACTCAATGCCTTGAGATCACTTGCCCATACAACATCTGGACACAAAGAAACCACCACCACAGTATACAAAATATATATACGTTCAGTGATGAATTATGCAAGCCCTGCTTGGGCTCCTAACCTCACTAAAACACACTACAACACTCTTCAGACCATACAAAACATGGCCTTAAAAATAATCACAGGCTGCACAGCTTCTACACCTACAGACTACCTACACCAAGAAACCAAAGTCCTCAAAGTCAAGCATTATCTAGACATGAGAGGCACCCAGATTCTCGCTGCAGCCTCCACAAACCCACAACATCCACTACGCTACATGGCAGCACATTCACACACACCAAGGACCATCAACACAACACCCAGCACACGATATCGTACACAAATACTATCATCTCTTCCCCCTTGCCCCCCTCAGACCAGCTTCCAGAAGCGTATTCATACTCAAAACACTCGCCGTTCCATTCAGTCACTCAAAGACAACACACAGCTGCATGCACGGCCTCCCGATATCCACCCTTCTGAATGCTGTCTTCCCCGTGAGGACAGGGTCCACCTGGGCAGGCTGAGGTTTGGGCATCATCCAGCCCTCTTTGAGTTATCAGAAGAGGCTGGATTACTCAGCTGCTGACACCTGTCCAGGATGTAAAATAGCACCCCATACTATTAAGCACATCATGGAAAACTGCATTGCACACAATCACCTACGCCAACAACACAACATACACTCCTTGAGAGCTCTGTGGGAAAGCCCGGTCTCGCCATGGCCTTCCTTAGGGACTCGGGGCTGTTCGGCCAGACTGCCTAGGGAACAACTACTACTGCTACTACAAACAACAAGCAAACACTCTCATCAATCACTTTTCACATGTCAGCAATCTGAACCCCCACCACGACTAACGACGTGTCATCCGACGTAAGAGACAGTTCCCCACAGACAGACCTCGCACCTTTCACTTACAACCAGACGAAGCACATCATCAGCAACCTTAAGCACTCATCTGCCTGTGGACCAGACAACATAAGCATCATACACCTCAAACACATTGGAACACAAGGCATACAAGCACTCACCAACATATCAAACTACTGCTACTCACACAACAGTACCCAACATCTGGAAGCATGGCATTATCATCACTATCCCCGAAGCCAACAAAGACACCACGTTGCCTTCCTCTCACAGCCCCATCACGCTCCTCTGCACCCCCTCCAAAGTCCGTGAACGACTGGTACTGCAACTAGTTACACCTCACACCCCCCTAACCCTATCACAACATGGTTTTAGGTCACTACACTCCACAAACACTTTTCTTTCAGACCTTCCACAGAGAGTTTTTGATGGCATGAATTCAGCTAGGCCACCACACAGAACACTCCTAGTCACACTAGACGTTAGTAAAGCTTTGATGCCATCCCCCACTACTACCTTACAAACAAAATATTCAACACAAATATATAAAATAACACAAAAAGATGGCTGGCAAACTACTTAGCAGGCAGAGGTGCACATGTAACATTTGCTGGTCAGTCTTCGAAAATCAGAAACTTCACAAATGGCGCCCCCCAAGGATCTGTTTTTTCTCCTAATCTCTTTAAGCTATACATGCACGACATACACACACCCCACACACCACAGCTACACATATCTTCTTATGCAGACGACCTAACACTTACATGGATACATCAAAATGCAAACACAGCCACATACATCCTCCAACCTAACCTTAAAACACTACACGAATGGTTAAACACAAACAGGCTCAAAATAGCCTCATCCAAACTTAATCTACAATGACCCTTCTCAAAAACTGGACAGCAGAACACAGTCACATTCCACACCTCACTATAAACAACACTCCCCTACCGCCCCCCACACGGACACGCACACACACACACTCACGCGCATGCACGCATGCGCGCGCACGCAGGTACACACACAGTACACGCACACCACACGCACAGGCAGAGGCAGAGGCACAGGCAGAGGCACAGGCACAGGCACACGCACACGCACAAGCACACGCACACGCACACGCACACGCACACGCACACGCACACGCACACGCACACAGAAAATCCTTGGTGTAACATGCAATACATCAATGTCATTTAAACACATCACAGACATTCAGGATAATTTAACACCAAGACTCAATGCCTTGAGGTCACTTGCCCCTTCAACATTTGGACACAACAAAGAAACCATCACCACAGTATACAAACAATATATACATTCAGTGATGAATTATGCCAGCCCTGCTTGGGTTCTAACCTCACTAAAACACACTACAACACTCTACAAACTATACAGAACAAGGCCCTAAAAATAATCACAGGTTGCACAGCTACTAAACCCACAGACCATCTTCACCAAGAAACCAAAGTCCCACATCATCCACTACACTACATGGCAGCACATCCACACACACCAAGGAACATCAAAACAACACCCAGCACACGATATCATACACAAATTATGTCATCATTCCTCCCTTGCTGGCCTCAGACCAGCTTCCAGAAGCATATCCATACTCAAATCACTCGCAGCTCCATTCCGTCACTTAAAGATAACGCACAGCTGCATGCACAGCCTCCCGATATCCACCCTTCTGAATCCTGTCTCCCTTGTGAGGACAGGGTCCACCTGGCCAGGCTGAGATGTGGGCATCATCCAGCCCTCTTGAGTTATCAGAAGAGGCTGGATGACTCCGTCACTGGTGCTGTCCAGGATGCATCACAGCACCCCATACTATTAAGCATATTATGGAAGACTGCACTGCGCACAGTTACCTACACCAACAACACAACATACACTCCTTGAGAGCTCTGTGGGAAAGCCCGGTCTCGGCCGTGGCCTTTCTTAGGGACTCCGGGCTGTTTGGCCAGACTGCCTAGAGAACAACTACTACAGCTATTACACACAACACGGTCTTATTCTATTGGCTTTGGAGGCTGCATAACAACTTTTCCTTAGCGATTTAGTCTACAAATTTCACTTTAATCTTGTTACTGATGCAAACTATGGATATTAAAACTATTAACAGCATGCGAAAGGTGTAAAGGAAAATAAATCACTAAGGGAAAGGTGCTATGAAATTTCCTACACCACATTTGACCCAGATACTGATGGTTTCTCTGGGCTGCCATTCTTGTTCTACTGGGCTGTCATCTTGTTATTGAGTCGTCTCCTCTTGTTGCCATCTCGCCATCCAAGGCTGCCATTTGTCATCCCAGATTGCCATTTGCCATCTCAGGTTACCATCCTGTCTTCGGCTGTTGCCGCCTCGTCACCCTAGGATGCCATATCGTCGCCTGCTGTCGTTTCGCTATCATATTTCGCCATCCCGCTGTCTCAGGTTGTCTTGTCTTCCAGGGTTGTTATCTTGTGTGTCTGGATGCCGTTCTAAGACTGTGGGGTTGATGCTCTGCAGTTGTTATCGTTTTATGTGGAGGAAAATAGCAATTGGATGAACAATTTTCTGTCTTATGTACTACACTACAAGCACTTGATATATCACATACTGTACCCTACTATGTCACAGGTGTCGGCACCAACAAGGAACTGCGGCCAGAAAACTTCATTCCTGCTACCTAGTGGTGGACTTGAAGGGAGGCATGGTGTGGGCTGTGTCGGTACAGTTTTGGGGATGGGTCTCGGCTCAGACCTGTGCCAGAGGGTACACGGCATTGTGATTCACAGGCTGTGGTTTCTGCCCAACAGAAAGAGGCCCAAATATTGGAGTAATGTCCCAGGATGCCGTATAATGGCGGGGCGGTTACGGTGCCAAGGTGCGCTTGTAGGGTGCCCCTGTTGCTGGCCTGGCAGAGTGCCCTGAAGCCTCTGCCACAACCACAGTCACTATCCATGGCTATGGGTCCTTGACTCCTTGCCTGGATTTGGGACTATTTGGATACCCTCTTTCACTTAGCTATCATGACAATCATAGCCATGCGTAAGAAGCAAGCCTGGGGAATCCAAATCTCGTTATGGGTTCACAGTGGCATTTTGGAATGTGGGTAGTTTGAAGGGTAAGGGTGGTGAATCGGTGGAGACTTTGACCTGGAGGCAGGTAGATGTCTGCTGCTAATCGGAAGTTAGGTTCAAGGGTGGGTCAGCTAGGAAGGATTGTAGGTATAATTATTTTCGAAGTGAAGTGTGGACAGATATGGTGGTGTGGGCGTGCTGGTCAAGGAGAAATGGGTTGAATGTTTTATGATTGTATTGGGGGTAAAAGTAAAGGATTAGGGCATAGATACCGGTAATCTTGGCTGGAAAACTCCTGGTCACATTTATTATGGCGTATGCCCACAGGATGGCTTGGATGATGATGAAAAGGGCAGATTTTGGAATTATTTGATATATGAAGATGGTGGCACGCAGGCTGATGATTGTTGTTTTGGACTGGAATTTAAATCATGTGGGTGCCGCAGCTCATGGATATGAAAGGGTGCACAAAGAATGCACATATAGTACGAAAAATGCGGAAAGGGAAAGGATACTATATTGTGAGGAGACAATGAATGTGACTGTGTGCAATACGCCTTTTAGGAAGAAAAAGTAGCCTGATTAAAAACGAAAGTGGGAGTAAGAGTAGCCAGATTGAATATTTCCGGGCCAGGAGAGTTCATTGGAGGTTAGCAAAGGATGTAAAAGTTATAAAGAGTGAAGAGTGTGTGCAGCAACACAAATTACTGACATGTAAAATGGTGCTGAAGGGGTAGGTAGTGAAGAAAAGGACACACCCAGGAGAAAAATATGGAAGTTGAAACCAGGTAGTATGGGATGCATTCTATAGCGAGATAAGTAGAGTGGTGACTGAACAAGGGGCTGCAGACAGTGTTAATGAGCAATACATAGATCTCAATAGTTTCTTTTGAGTTACTGATTCATTGTGGATGGACAATGGGCCCACCAAAATAGTTTCATGGTGGTGAGATGAGGATGTAGAAGCTGAAGTTAAGAAGCAGAGAAGACTTTTCGGGGATTGGAATAAGGATGGTAACAAATAGGAAAACCTGGCTACCAGGTGTAGGGCCTGACAGGTGGTAAACAGGGCAAACTCTGAGTCTTGGAGACTTGTATTGAAAAGTCTCAATAGTGCCAAACGGAAGAATGTGGTATTTAAGACAGCAAATCTTATGACAGAAAACAGGATTATCATAAGTGAGCACTGTATGAAGAATGTTGAAGGAAAGGTAGTGGGGGACAGTGAGGATGTTAAAGGTGTTTGGAGAGAGCATTATAACCGGTTGCTGAATGAGGAATTTGATTGGAATGGAGAAGGTTTGGAGTCAGTGGATCCAGTGTTTGGTCTTTGGCCTTTGACTGTTGCTGCTACTGTGAGCAGGGTAATATGCATGATGCAGCTGAGGAGCATGGAGTGTACAGTATGTGTCTGGGTTGACTGCTGAAATGTTGAAGACCTCAGGAGATATAACAATGGGTTTTCTTACTGATTTGATCAGTTGGTTATATATTAGTGTGTTTTCCCAGGTGACTGGCTGTAGTATGATTGTGTGTACAGTATAAGGAAAGGGTGAGACCCTAGAAAGAGGAAATTATAAAGGTATAAAACTTCAGGACCAGATAATGATGGTACGGACAGAGTCCAGGAAGGTATGATAAGGGAAAGAGGGGAATACTGATGAAATGCAGTATGTGTTTATACCAGACAAATGGGCCATTGATGCTGTATTCATTGTGCAACAGCTTCAGGAAATATTTACTGGAAAAATAAGGGAACTGTACTTCGTTTTTGTTGATCTGGAGAAAGCCCTTAACAGAATTCCTACAGAAATGGTTATGTGGGCAATTAGAAAGCTTGGTATCGAGGAGTGGCTAGTTAGAGTGTCAGTGGCAATGTACAAGGGTGCTTGCACCCAGGTCGAGTTAATGGACATTTGAGTGATGAATTTTTCGTGAATGCTGACGTGCATATGGAGTCAGTTTTGAGCAGCTTATTGCTTCTCATGGTGCATCAAGCTCTCTTATATAGCTTTAGATATGGACTCCACTGGGAGATGATGTATGCTGATGACTGTTGACTGCAGACAATGTAAGAAAGGCGTGGTAACGATTCAGGAGTGGAGAGATGGAGTGGGGCACAAGGGTTGGAAGATAAACGCAGATAAAACAAAAGTGAGGATAAATAAGGCTGGTGACAGTACTGTCACCAGAAAGTGTGGCAGAGAAAGTGTGGCCAGGTTCAGTTTGCTTCAAGTGTGTCGGAAGTAACTCCATCTTGCGCAGTGTTTGTGATAAGTGGGTGCATAAGAGATATAGTGATATTAGAGGTAGACTGCGAAATAATGTCGATTTCCTAAGTGCACTGTATCGAGGAAAGCATGCAGACATTAACAGTCGGGAAAGGACTGATCGTGCTTGAGAGTCTCTTGAGCGTGTGGAGGAGTTTTATTTGATGGACACCTTATGTGCTGGAGATGGGGCAGGGGCTAGCTATGTGGCTAGAGTAAGGAGTGAGTTTATGAAATTCTGGGAGATAATGCCTCTTCCAACAATGAG
>JAGKTI010010302.1:0-13205 GCA_018397915.1 Birgus latro
GTTAGGACCGGACATGAAATTCACATCTTCCACCTTTTTTCTAGCTGTTTTACTTAAGAACCATGCATGGAAAAATTAAATTGCAAGCAGGAAATTATGATTAACATTTAGGGTAATTTCTTAACACATGTACAGCATCATGAAAACAGGTTAGGCATGAAAATCTTTATGGTAACCATAGGTTAGGTTAGGTTAGGACCGGACGTGAAATTCACATCTTCCACCTTTTTTCTAGCTGTTTTACTTAAGAACCATGCATGGGAAAATTAAATTGTAAGCAGGAAATTATGATTAACATTTTTGGTAATCTTTTAACACATTTACAGCATGATGAAAACGGGTTAGGCATGAAGTTAGGGTACTTACGAACAAGAAGCTGCCCTGTGATGTAATAACCCACTCTATCATCTCAGACTCTGACAGGAAGACCTTGCACCTGACACACCTTTCCAGTTGAGAATCACCAGCACTTATCACCAATACTTTACACAACTTTTTTTTTTTTATATAACTGGAATCACATCACTTCACTGCACTGTATATAACAGTAAATTCCATCATCACACACATGATGAAGAAGGTGAAGAGCAGTATCAAGCACTGTAGGAGGTAGGGTATCACCACAAAAGCAATCACTTCGGCCGCCATTTTCGGAGTTGTTCACGAGGCAGGAGGGGAGTTGGTAATGGCGACCGACAGTGGTGCCACGAGTGTAAACAGAGCGGATCGGCACACGCGGGAAATTCAAACTGACGCGGTCCCAAAAAATCAAAAATTAATCGATTTTTTTCGGATTTTTTTGCATTTTGAGGGTTGGGCAGGTCAGAATAACCGAATAGTGAGTATATCCGAGTATTGGACATCCGAATATTAGAGGGATTACTGTACTACCTGAGTGCCTCCCAATCAGCAGTTCCAAAGTGCCACAGCCACCACTGCTCGGGAGGGTCCAGTGGCCTTACTAGAGTGATAGGACAGGTCAAGGTGATAAGGTTGTGATCAAAGAAAACCAACAGAGAGAAAAGAGTATCAGCGTAAGCAGGAGTAATTATAAGGAAAAGGTCAAGTGTGTTTTAACTCCCTCCATGGCAGTCAGGGATGTGGGTAGCATGCTGTACAAGCTGCTGTAGGTCATTAAGGATAGAAAAGATTTAAGCTTATTCACCAGGTGGATTAGTGAAAGGAGAGGAGACCCAAAGGTGGTGGTGAACATTGAAATAATTTAGAATGGAGATGTCAAGGAAAGGAGAAATTAGTAGGACATGTTCCATCTTAGAAGTTAGATAGTCGAAGAATTTTTCTTAACCAGTAGAATTAGGAGTTAGGTGCACAATATATATTCAGTCAGAGAATGACAGGAAAGCCGAAGCCAGAGAGTAGAGAATTCAGAAGATTCAAGGAACACGGGAGCAAGATAAGTTGTTGCGTACAGTAAGTATACGTAACAGTTACCTTTGGCTTTGAAGTGAGTATAGAGAAAGGAGGAGGATACAGAGAAGGGTTAGCCGTCAGTCACCTCGGACAACTGAGTCTCAGTAAGGATGAGAAGGTGAGGCTTAGAGGAAGAGAGATGTTCATCAGAGAGAAGATTAGAAGATAGGCCACGAATGTTGCAGAAGTGAATGCAAAGTGAGTCAGACAGTGGTTCCATGCATCTGTCTTGGCCATCACTGGCAGAGGGATGGATGGTGGGGGCTTTTATGGTCCCTCCTCCCCCCTCCCAGACTCTGAGGCATAGCATTGAGATGCCATTTTTAAATTTAAAATAAGAAGAGTGGTGTGTTGTGCACATAGTTTGATGTTGACAGCTATAGGAAATTGTTTAGGTTAATATGCTGGCCTACTCTTTGTGTTACTGAAACACTGAAAAAGTTCAGCAGAGGGAGATGATCAGAAGCTAGTCCCGAGGGCTGATGAAACGGAAGCTCCAGCTCTCCCTATTTTTAGCCTTCCATCCACCTTGGGAGTACTTGCCTTGTTCGATTGGTGCTACAGTCTACTCCCTGAAAGTTGGGGGTAAGGTCCCTCACCTGATGTAATTTTTTTTTCGTACTGTATGTTTATGTTCCACATGTTTTTAAACTAATCTGTATTATAGGGATATGGTTACAGATGGTGGATATTGGTGATGAGGCACAACAAAAACAAGCATAAAAGTTGTGGGATTGATTCTGATATAGTGGACATATGATCTATACATGATTAGGAGTGCATGGTACATTGCACCCATAAATGGTGCATCACACCCACACCTAGTGTTTGTGATTTTCTTTGTTTAGTTGTAAGAAGATCCATGGTTAATTATTTACTATAACATAATGCATACATATTTAAATATAGGTAAAGTAGTGCACTAAAACACCGAAATAAAGTGCACATGCCTAGGGAAGAAAGAGAGTTAAGGCATGTACTTTTGACAGATAATCGGCTGTATTACCAGTAGTAGTAGTTGCTCCCTAGGCAGTATGGCCGAACAGCCCCGAGTCCCTAAGGAAGGCCACAGCCAAGACCAGGCTTTCCCACAGAGCTCTCAAGGAGTGTATGTTGTGTTGTTGGTGCAGGTGATTGTGTGCAAGGCAATCTTCCATAATGTGCTTAATAGTATGGGGTGCTGTGTTGCATCTTAGACAGGCATCAGCAACGGAGTCATCCAGCCTTTTCTGATAACTCCCGTGGGCTGGATGGTGCCCATCTCAGCCTGGCCAGGTGGACCCTGTCCTCGCGAGGGAGATAGGATTCAGAAGGATGGATATCAGGAGGCCGTGCATGCAGCTGTGTGTTGTCTTTGATTGGCTGAATGGAGCGGCGAGTGATTTGTGTATGGATATGCTTGTGGAAGCTGGTCTGAGGCGGTCAAGGTGAGACAGATGACAGTATTTGTGTATGATATCGAGTGCTGGGTGTTGTTTTGATGTACTTTGGTGTGTGTGGATGTGCTGCCATGTAGTTTAGTGGATGGTGTGGGTTTTTGGAGGCTCCAGCAAAAATTTGGGTGCCTCTCATGTCTAGATGATCCTTGACTTTGAGGACTTTGGTTTCTTGGTGTTGGTGGTTTGTGGGTGTAGTAGCTGTGCAGCCTGTGATTATTTTTAGGGCCTTGTTCTGTATGGTCTGTAGGGTGTTGTAGTGTGTTTTAGTGAAATTGGAAGCCCAAGCAGGGCTTGCATAATTCATCACTGGACATATGTATCATTTGTGTACTGTGGTGGTGGTTTCTTTGTTGTGTCCTAATGTTGTATGGGCAAGTGACCTTAGGGCATTGAGTCTTGGTGTTAATTTATCTTTAATGTTCGTGATGTGTTGTTTGAATGACATTGATGTATTGTATGTTACACCAAGGATTTTGTGTGTGTGTGTGTGTGTGTGTGGTAGGGGAGTGTTGCTTATGGTGAGGTGTGGAATGTGACTATGTTCTGCTGTCAGGTTTGTGAGAAGGGTCACTCTAGTTTTGGCTGGGGCTATTTTGAGCCTGTTTGTGGTGAACCATTCATGTAGTGTGTTGAGGTAAGGTTGGAGGATGTATGCAGCTGTGTTTGCGTTTTGGTGTGTATATGTGTTATGTCATCTGCGTAGGAGGCTATGTGTATTTGTGGTGTGTAGGGTGTGGGTATGTCGTGCATGTATAGATTAAAGAGAGTAGGGGACAAAACAGATCCTTGGGGGATGCCATTTGTGAAGTTTCAGTTTGTGTGTAACTCACCGGGTCGGTCAGGATCACTTGCTGGTCGTGATCGTCAGCTTTTACCCTCCCGGAAGGGAGCTGAGAGCTCATATAGTCCGATCTATGGGCAAGGCTGTGACCTTCACACACGCACACACCCATCCCCTTGCTCAAGGGGGACAGTAACCACCCACTTCGTCAGTGAAACTTTTCGCAACCCGAGCGAGGCGCGAACTCCCGTCTACCAGATGGCAAGCGAGAATGCTACCACTGCGCCAGCGAGCGTGTGTGTGTGATGTGTGTGTGTCCAACTATGGGCAAAGGCTTCAGGGCCTATTCCCAAGTCCCAGTAGTCCTCCTACATCTCGTCACCACTTCGGCACTAACACCCATCATCCTTATTGAATACATGCTAGAGCTGTCTCATACAGGACTGGTGTACTGGTATTAGCGGGGGTACTTTTATGACATGTCAGCGGGTCATCTGGTAGATCAGATTTTCATTAAATTCAAATCCTTAAATTGTTCCCTGCCCCAGCTGGGATTCGAACCTGGGCCCATTAGGACTGCAGGCCGCCTCTCTACCAATTGTACCACCACCGGCAAATGTTACGTGTGCATATCTGCCTGTTAAATAGTTTGCCAGCCATCTTTGTGTGTTATTGTGCATGTCTGTGTTGAATATTTTGTTTGTGAGGTTGTGGCGGGGGATGGCATCAAATGCTTTGCTAATGTCTAGTGTGACCAGTAGTGTTCTTTGTGGTGGCCTAGCTGAATTCATGTCATCAAAAACACTCTGCGTAAGGTCTGTAAGAAGAGTGTTTGTAGAGTGTAGTGGCCTATCAAATGCTTTGCTAATGTCTAGTGTGACTAGGAGTGTTCTTTGTGGTGGCCTAGCTGAATTCATGTCATCAAAAACTCTCTGTGTAAGGTTTGTAAGAAGAGTGTTTGTGGAGTGTAGTGTCCTAAAATCATGTTGTGATTGAGCTAGGGGGGTGTGAGGTGTAACTAGTTGTATTACCAGTTGTTCAGTGACTTTGGAGGGGGTGCAGAGGAGTGTGATGGGGTGGTGTGAGGAAGGTAACATGGGGTCTTTGTTGGGTTTGGGGATAGTGATGATGGTGCCATGCTTCCAGATGTTGGGTATTATGTTGTGTTATAGTCCTTCCGATATATGGTGAGCGTTTGGGCGTTGGTTTTTCTGGGAGTTCCCCCATGTGCGACGCTGCCAAATCTCGCCCAACACACATCACTCTGTCTTATAATTATGTCATTTATTTACTGCTTCTGAATTAATTGGTATATATTTACTACTTTAATAAGGCTATATAGTGTTGTGAATGTATCTTTCTTTTTATAAAGCAATTATTTTACAACAATACTTGGCAGCGTTGCTGTCCGACTTTACTTTTCTCCGAGCTTGGGGATGACCGTTCTGATTCAAAGATCGGGTTGCCACCACCCAAGATGGAAGCTACCCCTGTTACACCTGCTACTCATTCTCGTGTGCTACACAGCCGAGAGAGGGAACTTATTTACAATGTAAATAAGTATTTTTTAGAATTTACTTAGTAATCCGACAATTGACCCTGTACGAGGCTTAGCAACGTCGCATGCGGGGAAACCCCCGGAAATGCCAACGCCAAAATGCTCACCATATATTGGAAGGACTATAGTAGCTGTAGTTTAATATGTTGGTGAGTGCTTGTATGCCTTGTGGTCCAAGGTGTTTAAGGCGTATGTTGCTGATGTTGTCTGGTCCACAGGCAGATGAGTGTTTAAGGTTACTAATGATGTGTTTCATCTGGTTGTATGTGAAAGGTGCGAAGTTTGGGTCTGTGGGGAACTGTCTCTTGCGTCGGATGACACGTCGGTCGTCGTGATGGGGGTTTAAATGGCTGACATGTGAAAAATGGTTGATGAGAGTGTGTGCTTGTTGTTTGTTTGAAGGTATGTTGTCTGTTGTTGTGCTGGCAGCTTGTGATTGTGTAGTGTTGTGGTTGGAGAGTGTGATGCTGTTTAGTGTTTTGTAGAGTTTGCTGATGTTTGTTTTGTGATCAAGCATTTGGAGATAATTATTCCAATTTAGTGTTTGCTGTTCTGATATTTTAATGTTTATCGGAGTCTTAAGTTCTTGTATTTGTTGTACAGTGTCTTGTGTGCGAGGTGTTGGGGAGTGTCGTAGTGTGTCCTGTTGACTGATGAGGCCTTGAATTTCTGGTGTGAAGTTGGGGTTCTGTCTCTTTTTGTTGCCTCTGGGGATGTGTCTTTTGTCTGCATTTTGAATAATTGTATTGAATGTGTGCACAGCAGTGTTGATGTTTGTGATGTGTGTACTGTTTAATGTTTCAAAGTGTTGTTCTGTTTCAGTTGTGAAGGCCTCCCAGTTGGCTCTCTTTTATTTAGTGTGTGTCTGTGGCCAGCCGGGGTGTTTCTGGTTTTGGTAATGATGATGATCGGGAAGTGGTCAGAGCCAAGGGTTTTGACCACTCTCCAGGATGTTGTGGGGGTGAGGTTTGGGTAGTAAATGGTGATGTCTGGGGATGATGGGATGAAGAGGGCTTGGTGTGGGATACGGGTATGTTGATGGAGATTATTAAGTATGAAAAGATTTTCTGTTTGGGATTGTAGTACCAGCCTTCTGTCTGTGTCAGGATTGTTGACATGCACCAGTTGATCAGGGTGGTACTCCCAAGGGGAATGGGAATGCTGGTGATTGGGAGAGCAGGAGCTCCTGTTTCACTAGCCTTCAGAATATCATGTTCATCCCAGTTTGCTGACCTTTTCAGTATGATACTGACGTGGAGAGTAGACCAGCATGCAGGTACTGTATACCCAATTATACGATCCCCCTTTATGCAATACGCCACCTTAGCGATGTAAATTAATTAACCTGTGAATTGCGCAATTACCTTTTTTTCCCACCTCGTAGTGCACAAAAAATGAAGGAAAAAAGTTTTTTTTTTAAGTTTTTGTTTATTATAAACTTGAAGATAAACATCCAGGGCATCATGTGGTGAGAAAAAAAAAAAAATCTCTCCGCTTTTGTGTAGGTCCATGCGTAAGTTTACCTAGGGGAGTAGTGAAAAATAAAAAAGAATATATATATATATATATTTTTTGTTTATTATAAACTTGAAGATAAACATCCAGGGCATCATCTGGTGAAAAGAAAAAAATCCTCTCTCTCTTTCCGTCTTTGCGTAGCTCCATGTGTAAGTTTGCGTAGAGGTGGAGTAGTTAGCGGTGATGCATGGCCAGCACAGCCTGGGCTGTGGCTCACAACGGGCCGCTACCCAGCCTGAGCTATGGCTCACAACCCACGGGTTAACACCCTTCCTCGCCTAACGATTGCCAGTCCCCGGTTATCCGATGGGCTTTGTTATAGTATTTTTAAAACCGATTTTGATATTTTAGACTTAAATTTTGCATTTATGTTGATTCATAAACTGTTTTTAGACTTAGATTAGTGTGTTTTAGTCATAGGTGGGGTGACCACTGTCATTTTGGGGTACACTGTGTTTACAAAGTTTGATTTTTTCCATATATTTTTGATGATTTTTAGGTGTCATTTTTGGGTTTAAGTGAGTTTTAAACTGGTTTTAGGCTGAGTTTAGCTTGTTTTAAAGCTGTTTGGGGGTTTGGATGAGCTAGAAACTTGTTTTGTACTCATTTGTGTGGACTTGGTTGGGGGAGGGGGAATCCCAAGGCTCCCAGTTGCATCCCTATACTTTCTATGTTATACGGTAATGTCCCAATTTAATGATACCCTGGCTCAACGATGAGTTTTCCCAAACACATCTCATCATTATGGCGGGGACAACCTGTACTCTTCCAAACACCTTTCTCTATCTCATTCATGCGCTATATGTCATGCAGTGTATCTTACTACGTCACAGAGGTTGACGCCAGCAAGGGCATGTGGCCGGAAAACTTTGCCCCTGCCGCCTAGTGGCAGACCTGTTAAGGGAAGGCATGACGCAGGCCCTGCCAGAATAGTTCTGGGGGCCAGAATGGGATAGGGCTTTGATCCGTGCTAGAGGCTACAGAGCACTGCGGTTTGCAGGATGCCACTTCCTCCCAAAGGAGAGGGACCCGAACCCGGGAGTAGCATCCCAGGAGGCTGCCCTATGAGTGGGTGTATAATGGAGGGGCAGTTACTGTGCCAAGGCATGCTTGGAGGGTGTCTTTGTAGCTGCCCTGGCAGGGTGGCCTAAGTCCACTGCCACAGCCACTGGTCACTGCTGGTGGGCTAAAGGTCCAAGATCCCATGCGTGAACTTGGGACTGTGCAGGTGGGTGGGGTCAGTGGTTTGTCTCTCCCCCTATATAATTTTAATGATTTGACAAAAACTTAGAAAAAGCGAAAGTCTGACGATACTAAATCACCCAAGGGGATCCGAGTGGCATCTTGAAATGTGGGTAGTGTGAAGGGTAGAGTGGGGGAAGTGGTCAAGGCAATGAGTAGGAGATGGGTGGATGTTGACTGTGTACAGGTTAGGTATTGGGAAGGATCAGCTAGAATGATTGCTGGGAGGGATTGTCGGTATAAGATATTTTGGTAGGGAAGGGCAAATGGATATAGTAATGTGTGTGTGTGCTAGTTAAGGAAAAATGGGTGGAATATGTCATGAATGTAATGAGAGTCAACAAAACGATTGTCTATCTGTCGCCAGATGCCATAATCCCTTAAGGGGTGGCCACAAACAAATCGCCTCCATGTCACTCTGTCCCCTGCCATTTCACTGCCCTGCTCCCAGCTGACACCCCCCTCTCTCATATACCTCTCCACTTCATCCCTCCATCTCATCCTTGGCCTCCCCCTCCCTCTCCCCCCCCCTCCACCTCATTCACATACACTCTCCTCATCAGTCTCTCACTCTCCATCCTCTCCACATGCCCAAACCACCTTAATGTGTTTCTCCCAACGCTTCCTATCACATCCACATCCACACCACAATGCTCCTTCACATCCTCATTTGTCATTCTGTCTCTCCATGTGACTCCACATGCTCCTCTCAAATGGCTCATTTCCACTGCTCTCACTCTTGACTTCTGTCCCTCCAACAGGGTCCTAGCTTCACTTCCATATGTTAGAGTTGGTATCACAATACTGTCATGTAGCAGCTTTTTCACTTCCATTCTCACATCCCTGTCTCTTATCACTTCTTTCAAGGAACCAGCAACCTTTCTTCCCTGCTGCACCCTTTCAAGCACTTCACCCTCTAAACTTCCATCCTTACTCATCACACTTCCCAAGTACTTAAATGCACTCACATTTTCCGTATCCTCCCCATCCAATCTCACTGTACATTCACTGACTTCACTTCTCTCGAAGACCATCACTTTACTCTTCCCTACATTCATCTTCAGATTCTGTTTCTTACACACACTCCCAAACTCATTTACCAAGCCTTGCAGCTCCTTTTCGTCTTCACTTAATACAGTATCATCTGCAAACACCAGTACAGGGAGTTTCCAAACACTGCCCTCTCTCACTAGGGCGGCTCCAGCATCCTCTGTCCTACTTTGTATCTCTTTTATAACCCCATCCATATACAGATTGAACAGCCATGGAGACGTGACACATCCTTGTTTTAATCCAACCTTCAAATGGAAGAATTCACGCAGTTCACCATCCACACGCACTACAGCCTTAGCACCTTCATACTTTTTTTTTTTTTTAATGCTGATTTTAATGTGTTTGGTGTGTCGGGGAGAGCAGGTGGAGATTTTTAGGCGTGAAAGGATTGAACTTGCTGGTGAGTCTCTTGAGTGTGTGGAAGAGTTTTATTATTTGGGAAACAAGTTATGTGCCAGAGGTGGGGCTGGAGCTAGCTCCGTTGCTAGGGTGAGAAGTGGTTGGAAGTTCAAGGAGCTGTTGCCTCTCCTGACATTGAGAGGACTCTCCTTGCATGCTAAGGGTTCTTTGTATGTTGCATGTGTTAGGAGTGTGATGCTGTATGTTAATGAGACCTGGGCAGTCAAGGAAGAGGATATTCGCAGCCTTAAATATACAGAAATGACAATGATTAGGTGGATGTGCAGTGCGTCTCTGCGTGCAACGCCTGGGGAGACTGGGTTTGCGATGGAAGAGTTGAAAGGTAGGATGGGACTGGAGTGTATTGGTTTTGTGATGAGGAGAGGTAGGCTGAGGTGGTTTAGACATGAGGAGAGGATGGGGAATGATTATTGGGTGCAGAGGGTGTGAAGTGTTAATATTGGGGGAGGGGTTGGGAGGGGTAGACCGAGAAAGACATGGGACAAGGTCATTAAGTGTGATCTCAGGGTTAAGGGATTGAACAGGGAGGTTGCCAAAGATCAAGCAGCATGGAGAGCCGCCATTAGGTGACCATGGCCGTATGCAATCATGTTGGAGCCTCCAAATACGAAAAACGAAATACAGTAATCCCTCCAATATCCGACGTAATAGAGCCAAAGGCATGTCCGGATATTGGTTTTGTCCGGATAGTGGTCCTGAAGCTCCAGCACTGGTTTTTCATGACCTTAACCGAACCTAACCTAAATCAGAAAACTACCTTCCTACCTCCCTAGTGGACATGTATAGCACTTATTTAGGTCCCTTTTCACATAAATAATGCATACATAGCATGAATTTCTTGAATTTTAACCAAAAAATGATGATTTAGGGGTGAGTGAGTCATAGGAGCTCGAACTTGCCAGCATAGTATAAGTAAGTATCGGACATGGAAATCATCTTTTCTCACATTTTATGCACTAAATTATTGGATACAAAGCATCAAATACAGTAAATGATGTTAATTGCTACCAGAAAAATGGTTAGGTTAGGTTAATTTAGGTTAGGTTTGGTTAGGTTAGGTTAGGTTATGACCGGACCTGAAATTCACTGCTTCAACCTTTTTCATAGCTGGTGCACTTAATAACCATGCATTAAAGAATTAAATTAAAAGCAGGAAATTATGATTAACAATATGTTAGGTTAGGTTAGGTTAGGACCGGACATGAAATTCACTGCTTCAACCTTTTTTCTAGCTGTTTTACTTAAGAACCATGCATGGAAAAATTAAATAGCAAGCAGGAAATTATGATTAACATTTAGGGTAATTTTTTAACACATGTACAGCATGA
The DNA here is from genome assembly GCA_018397915.1 of Birgus latro. Classification (NCBI taxonomy): domain Eukaryota; kingdom Metazoa; phylum Arthropoda; class Malacostraca; order Decapoda; family Coenobitidae; genus Birgus; species Birgus latro. The sequence goes on from JAGKTI010010302.1 coordinate 10,771, forward strand.
TGAAAACAGGTTAGGCATGAAAATCTTTATGGCAACCATAGGTTAGGTTAGGTTAGGACCGGACATGAAATTAACTGCTTCAACCTTTATTCTAGCTGTTTTACTTAAGAACCATGCCTGGAAAAATTAAATAGCAAGCAGGAAATTATGATTAACATTTAGGGTAATTTTTTAACACATGTACAGCACGATGAAAACACGTTAGGCATGAAAATCTTTATGGTAACCATAGGTTAGATTAGGTTAGGTTAGGACTGGACATGAAATTCACTGCTTCAACCTTTTTTCTAGCTGTTTTGCTTAAGAACCATGCTTGGAAAAATTAAATAGCAAGCAGGAAATTATGATTAACATTTTCGGTAATTTTTTAACACATGTACAGCATGATAAAAACATGTTTGGCATGAAGTTAGGGTACTTACGAACAAAAAGCGGCCGTCCTGATGTAATAACCCACTCTATCATCTCAGACTCTGACAGGAAGACGTTGCACCTGACACACCTTTCCACTTGAGAATCACCAGCACTTCTCACCAACACTTTCACCAAGGTTTTTTTTTTATAACTGGAATAACATCACTTCACTGCACTGTACACAACAGTAAATTCCCGTGTGGTCTAGTGACGATCCATGGAGCCTTGTGAACTTCTCAGCAGCAGCTTTCAGCTCTGTTCCACGTACCAACACATGAGCAGCACGTTGTTGTCGATACGAAATCAACTTGGAGCGGTCGATGTCTGCATTCTTAGGAGTAAACATCACCTTCCTCTGCACGTTTCGTCTGGTCTTCGATGCGAAATCTGCCGTGTACTGTTGTAGTTTGTCTCGGGACTTCTTGATATCAAACAGGGTGGAGCGAGGGAGGTTGAACTCACGTAAGATGCGCCCTGTTGACCAGCCGGCGTCCACCTTGTCCAATATCTGCCTCTTCTTCTCCAGAGTCAGAACCACTCTTTTCCTCTTCTCAGGAGGCGGGGCCATCATCACACACATGATGAAGAAGGTGAAGAGCAGTATCAAGCACTGTAGGAGGTAGGGTATCACCACAAAAGCAATCACTTCGGCCACCATTTTCGGAGTTGTTCACGAGGGAGGAGGGGAGTGGGTAATGGCGACCGATAGTGGCGTCACGAGTGTAAACAGAGGGGATTGGCGCGCGCGGGAAATTCAAACTGATGCGGTCCCAAAAAATCAAAAATTAATCGATTTTTTCCCGATTTTTTTTCATTTTGGGGGTTGGGCAGCCCAGAATGTCCAGTTAGTGAGTATGTCCGGTTATTGGACATCCGAATATTAGAGGGATTACTGTATGTCCAACTCTGGGCAAAGGCTTGAGGGCTTATTGCTCGGGGGCAGTGACCTATCCCAAGGCCCAGTAGTCTTCCTACACCTCCACATGTCACCACTTCGGCACTGACACCCATCATCCTTATTGAATACATGCTAGGGCTGTCTCATACAGGATTGGTGTATTGATATTAGCTGGGTTATCTTTCTGACATGTCGGCGGGTCATCTGGTAGATCAGGAAAGTCTACATTTTTGGAAATTCAAATCCTTTAACTGTTCCCTGCCCCAGCCGGGATTTGATCCTTGGTCCATTAGGACTGCTGGCTGCCTCTTTACCGATTCAGCCACTGCCTCCCCATCTACTCGAAATATTCTTAACACTGAACTTTGCACAATCCTTGTCCATCCACCCTGTAATATGCTTTCTCCAAATCCATGAAGGTTGCATACGACTTCTTTCCCTTCTCTAGAAACTTTTCCACTAAAGATCTAAGAAAGATTATCTGATCTACACAACCTCTTCCCTTCTTAAAACTTCCCTGTTCTTGTCCAACTAATTCCTCTGTTATTTCCCTAACTCTGTCAATAAGTATCCTACCATATACTTTTCCTATTACACTGAGAAGGCAAATGCCCCTATGATTACCACACACTTCTTTTTCCCCTTTTCCTTAGTACAGGGAAATAATTAAACCTGGCGGTACAATCAGAGGAGAGGGAGAGTGGCCATGTGCAGTTTGCCACATGGGTGTGGGAAGTAATTCCATCTTGTGCAGTGTTTGTGATAAGTGGGTGCACAAGAGATGTAGTGGTATTAGAGGTAGACTGCGAGATAATGCTGATTTCATGTGTGCGGTGTGTCGGGGAGAGCAGGTGGAGATTGTTAGGCGTGAGAGGGTTGAACTTGGAGGTGAGTCTCTTGAGTGTGTGGAGGAGTTTTGTTATTTGGGAGACATGTTATGTGCCGGAGGTGGGGCTGGAGTTAGCTCGGTTGCTAGAGTGAGAAGTGGTTGGAAGAAGTTCAGGGAGCTGTTGCCTCTCCTGACATTGAGAGGACTCTCCTTATGTGCTAAGGGGTCTTTGTATGCAGCATGTGTTAGGAGTGTGATGCTGTATGGTAGTGAGACCTGGGCAGTAAAGGAAGA
>JAGKTI010010303.1:0-24136 GCA_018397915.1 Birgus latro
CAGATAATATACGGGGCAGTGTTTACTTTTTCAACCCTAGTTTGTCTTCAGGTCTTCACACAGTACTGAAGACCTATTGCATTTGCTCACTTTCTCTCAATTTTTACCTGCCTATCTATCTATCTATCTTTTTTCTTCCGTCTTTCCTTCTTTCTTTTTTTTTTCTTCCCCCAAGTACTTTGCAGTCTGGTGTCATTCCTTCTTTTCTTCACTCGCTTCAAACTTGGTACAACTCTTTCTTGGGTAAACATCCGCAGACTTTTTTATTTTTTATTTTTAGGCTTTTTAATCTGTTTTATGGGGTCAAACGCTACAACCTCACAAATTTGAGGATGCAGTGTTCTTGTATGTTCATTAATCATCAAGTCAAACAGCGCAGAAATATATCAGTGTACTACAGATGTGTGGAGACCATCGTGCATTCCCTTGACAGTGTTGGCAGTCTGTAAGTTTTTGTTTTTGCTACTCCAGGCGACTATGTTCAGCTCAAGTAGACTTTTCAAACTGGACTGAGTAAATAAAAGTTTCATTATGCCCCTTAAAACGTGTGTGTCTGTCTGAATGAAAAAGTGTTAAGGTGGCAAGAATACTCGTAAGTCTGACGCCAATGTAAGGAAGGGATTATTGTTCTTGTTGTGGCCTTGGGTTCATCTGAAACGTGAACTCAGTGTAGCCCAGGTTCAATTTGCCCTCTTCCAGCAGCTCACTATCCTTCCATGGGATAGAGAGGGTCCTGAGGGACGTCTGTATAACCGGGCAGTTCAAAAACCCGGTTATATCAGTGCCACCTCGTGAAGGCGTCCCCTCTCCAGCCCCAGTGAACGGATTAGAAAAATAGAAATAACAAGAGGAGGAATATTAACTTCTTCAGTCACTGCTTACCCTCAGACTTCAATAATCCATAGGGAGACGAGGAAGGCGGGCAAACACGAAGAACTTTGAAAGGAGACTGGTAGTGGTGGTGGTAGTGGTAGGTGTGGTAGTTGTGGTGGTGGTGGAAGGTGGTTGTCAAAACACAAGCAGGGTGATGGACACGTCTCCTAGCCACGTCTGCGTCACCGATACGTCACTCCTCCACCCAGCAGAGACAAGCGCTCGTTAGATGTTGTTATTAATACTTCCGTGCAATAGACTCCACGGAGAGGAACAAACAAATTGGCTATTAATATTCCACTGTCACCTATAAATCTGGTTTGCCAATTTTCTACCAATTTACGGCACCAGTTGCATGAATGATTATTATTTCAATAAAAATTTTGAATTATTACATGATTAATTTTAAATTATTAAGAAAATAATTTAAACAGCTTTATAAAGGCATGGTTCCACACACACACACACACACACACACACCGCTCGCTGGCGCAGTGGTAACGTTCTCGCTTGCCATCTGGTAGACGGGAGTTCGCGCCTCGCTCGGGTTACGACAAGTTTCACTGACGAAGTGGGTGGTTACTGTCCCCCTTGAGCAAGGGGTTGGGTGTGTGCATATGTGATGGTCACAGCCTTGCCCTTAGATCGGACTATATGAGCTCTCAGCTCCCTTCCGGGAGGGTAAAAGCTGACGATCACGACCATCAAGTGATCCTGACCGACCTGGTGAGTAACACACACACATAAAGCCTTCAACCTCGACCTTAAGGACACAAGCAATAAAAGAAATGGATAAACCCCCCACGCAGTGTATTTAGCTATCAATTTATAGTCAGCGCTTTAATCCCATACGGGGTGGCCACAAACAAATCGCCTCCATGCCTCCTTAAAACTTAGAGTACGAAAGTAATAAAGAAGTTGCCGATATCTGTCACCGTCGAGATCTCCAGTGACTATCGGTGACTTCTGCTTCCGGCAACTTCTCCAGCATTTGTGTGGCGAGGCATAATAATGAGGGTTGTGTGAGTTGGAGAAATGGCAGCCTGATGACGGAGGACAAGGTGACATGGGGTTGTTAATTTGCGGCCATCCCCTGCGAGATTAAGGCGCCTGGCATTAGATAAACAGAGACAGGGAGGCAGACAAATATTTAGGCAGACAGACAGACAGATAGATAGATAGATAGATACTCAGATAGAAAGATAGATAGATAGATATGCACAGATAGACAAAATTCTTACTTACGTTTGTGTATGTAGATACTGGCTGCAAATCTCAGATCTCTCACATCCAAATCTTCATCAGGGGCTAACTCTTGAGCTCTGTTGGTGTCTGGCTCCGTTCCCATTTTAACAATGCTTCTTAACCTCTTGACGGTCCAATTATTTTCGATTTTCCTCTCGCTTGACACTCGACGCTTCCATGATGTGTTACGGCAAACTTTTCCATGTGTGCGGTGCTGCTGTCTCACTTAGTCTTTTGCAGCGATTCCTTTTAGCTTCTTCTCCTTCTTTTTCCCCACAATGTGCTGTTTACAAAGGCATTCCTTTTAGCTTATACTTATTTCCTCTTGTTTATAGCTGGCAAGATTATAAGAGTTGGTGCACTGTTTCCCCGACACAGGAAGATTCGAAGCATGTATTCTAGGCGATTTGGTGTGCATATAACGTTGATATTCTCCTGTCTGTTACCTGTATCATTTTAATATCGACATAGTTTGTATCAGTAATACAGCAGGCGGGATTAAAAGTGGAATCACAGAGGAAGAGGTAGCACTGCGAAATCTCCAAGTCAAATGAAAACACTAGATGTAATGTTTTCGGAGATTTCGTATCATCTCTTCCCTTGTTGTATTTTGATCTTCGACACCTTGATGTTATTTTTTTGTTACTTATACATATAATGCTGGATGAAGCATTATTCTACTTGCACAGGCAGAAATACGTTTTAATTTTTTCTATTCCTACATGCTATCTAAAGTACCGAATTATTTTTGCTGATAAGATGATTGTTTCCTGCTATTACTGTAATTAAATAAATAAATAGATATAATGAAAAAGAATCATAATGTGTCATAAGCAAATCTAATCACACGGGAAGGGCTACGAAATCTCCAAAACTAACAAAAATAAAGCGATAGTGACGTCACAGATCAACCCCTCCCCCGCTTGAAAATGTCACAGCAATGACCCTCAAGCTTATATTTGTGCCTCAGATTACGGTTTAAGTGTTATATTAGTTATGGTTACCTTCGTCAGTTATTTGGCAATGAATTCGACCAGCGGTGAGTAAAGTTGCATGTATGTTTTGCCAGATATAGCTCAATTCTGTCGAAGATTTTAATTGTTTACGTTTGACCCTGGGAATAGTTTCGAGTTTTCATCACAAATTTTGGCCTAAATTGAGTAACTGGATTCTTATCTTATCATCAGAATGGTATAGGGGCTGATAGAAAAGTGCTGTACTGAAGCTACTGATATTCCACCAAGGCAGTAACAAAAGTTTAAATAATTGTACAGAGTGGCAGTAAATGTATAATTATTGCTCTTCTTTAATGTACTGTATATTTTATTTCCAAATTTCAGCAGAGATTCGTAGTAGCTCACTGACCATTTTCAGTCTGTGAAGTTCATTTTCTGCTAATTTAATTTTTTATGTGCATTCTAGTAACCTGTATTCTTTCCCTGGAAATGTGTGTTTTTTGAAGCAGTGATGAAGACGAAAATGTGTTATGGTTAGTTCTGAATAATACCAAGATTATGGTAAGTCCAAAGGATGGTAAGGTAGGGTCAAAAGAATGTAGATTTTATTGTTAGGTCAGGTTTGTCAACGGTATAGTGTATAGGATTTCTTCATTCTCTCATACGAACAGTGCTAAATTTAGATCCAAAGGATGCCAAGGTTTGATCTGAAGGGTGGCCATATTACGTTGGAAGGATACATGTAATTAATTTGATATAGCATGCTATTTTTGGAGTCAGATACCCACTTCCTCAACAATGGGGATTTTTTTTTTTTTTTTTTTTTTTTGTCCAAGGAATGAAGGTCAGGTTTGAACAAAGCATGCCAAAATGTGGCAGAAAATGTGTGGAGTGATCTCCCTGAAGTTGTGGTTACAGCTGCAACTCCAAATCTTTGAAGCTAGACAAGATAAGGGATGGGCTAGGAATGAAATGAAGTACAACTACAGTACAACTGTGGAGCACCTCACACCAACCCTGTGAACCACCAAACCAGCCTGGAGTCAAACTGGAAACTTATATGAAAGGACCTCCCAGAGAACTAATGCCAGTAGTTAATGGTATCTGTAAGCATACCTGTTATCATGAATCTCTACCACACATTTGATGGTAGCTGCATTTGTTTCTCTTGATGCACCTAGGCTATGTAGTCTACCAGTATTTAGTCAGCTTTGGATAGTATTGATAACATATAATTATGACTACATGGACAGTTTTTTTGGTGTGTGTGTGTGTTTTTTGGCTAGAATTTTTCATTTGCTATTAGTTACTGGCGATATTTAATGATGAGATCAGAGAGAAATTACACAGACTCAGTTACCCCAAGAATTACAGTCATTCATCTTCAAGTTAATTTACTTAAAAATGGTGTTGTTTTACCCATGTCTGTACTTTTACTGTACAGTACTATATATACCAGTGGTAGTAATGTGTAGCCTTGTAAAACTGATGTTATATTTGCAGATGTGGTTGGTGGTGAGGAACCTCGGAGTACCTCATCTATGTGGAAATCATTCTGTAAGTCTTTTTGGAATATCCTCTTCATCATCATCATTATCATTTATATATATCATTAATCAGTACAGTACCATATAAGAAATCATTTATAAACTATAGCGAACATACAGTATACTGTATTTACATTTGTCCCCTAACTACAATAACGTACCATTGTTAGTTTATTTTCATCTAATGGAACCAGTCCACTTTAACGGTTTGAATACCAAGTCATGGTTGTGTGAAACTCGGTGAGCCTTAATTACAAGGAAGAAATGAGTCTCCTAGGTTACTTTTCAAATCAGCACTCCAGTCTGTCATCATTTAGCCATCAGTTGATTCTAAAGGGTTAAGGGATCTTTGTCTGGTTAGAGTGAATATACTTTATCTTCATGTGTGCTTGCCACTTCTAGACAATTTTATTGATTTTCAGATGAACCCTCTGCACTAAAGGGGTCAAAGAAATCTGTTTGACGCTTCCAGTTTGAAAAGTTGCTCCTGAGATGAATAAAGTCTTAGTAGTAGTAGTAGTTGTGACCCCATGCTCATCTGAATTTGAACCTAGTGGACTACAGGCCAAAACTGCCCTTCTCCATTCCACCACCCTCCTTTTCTGGTGATAAGAGACTAAGGAATTTTTATATAACTCCACAGCTCCACCACACAGTCATATCAGTGCCACCATATGAAGGTATCCCTCTCCAGCACCCAGAGATAACAAGAATATAATGAAAAATACATCATTGTATTGAAGGTATTAAGTGTGAGTCAGCTTTTTACCCTTAGTGTTCTGTGTGTTCATCAGTGCTGGAAAGGGACACCTTAATGTTGTGGCGTAGTTATAACTGGCTGATGGAGATGCCCAGTTGTACAAACATCCCTAAGGATGGTGGTCTGCAGGAGAGGGTGACTTCAACCCTGAGTCCACTGAGTTCACATTCAGATGAGTGTGGGGTTGTAACTACTATTGTATTATGTATTTAACAGTAAAGGCAAAGGGAAACTCATATCATAAATGTGAATTCTAGTTATGAAAGGTGAAGTGGAAAAATAAACAGGACTGTCTTATCTGAGGGACGTTTCCTGTACTGCAAGTTAACATCAAAGTTTCATAATGTTTAGTGCTCTGGAAGGGCATATTAATTCATGTTTTATGGTGATTTCTTATTATTTTTTTCATTGTTATGTCTTGCAGTACAGGTATATTGTCTTTCTTTTACAGTGTTGGCAGCACTTGTTATGGCAGTAGTAAGAGAGACTTGTATAGAGGAAGGTTAATATGCTGCTCTGTCACATCGAGGGTAATTTAGGCAACTGGGAATGTTGTTATTGATAAGCTCTGTCAGTTTTGTAAATGTAGTATGATCCGTAACTTCACCCAATTTGCGTCTCCATCCAAATATGGCAGTGTGGTATTGTGACATCAGTATGTGCCTGTTTAATGTCAGTGTGATATACAGTATACATAAGTGTGCCTTTTGTACTGAGTATACAAATTTCTGTGCTGTAGATTACTCTCTGACCAAAAGTGTTGATGTTTTACTTTATAATCTGTTTTTTATCTACCATCTTGATTCTTATTATCACTTAAAGATGGGGCAAGAAAGAATCCAGCAACAAGGAAAGTATGAAAGTAGGGTAAAAGTGAAAAGCTTGTCCACTGAAATGGATATCACAGTCTTCACACATTCAAGCCTCTCAAATTGTTACTCTACCTAAGACTACAGTATTTGAAATTCAGTTAGCCTTAGTTATGAAGTAGCAATGAATCTCCTTGGTATCTAGTCAGATTGACCCTCCATTCTGACTAAGCTTGGCCCTCACCTGAATTGAAAGTGGTTTAGAATCCTCATGCAAGAACAAATGTACAGCTGCCGCCACTTATAAGTACAACAAAGTAATATGGTGTGACCACTAATGTATCTCAAAACTATGGTGGTGTGGTTACCATAATACAGTAATGAGATTGTTCCATCACAGCAGATATGAGATGTAAACAAGTGCAAAAGTGGCACATAAAACCTCCAACACACCACCACTTGTAGTACTTGCAAGTGGAGGCAGTTGTACAATTTAGCAGCACAGGGAGGAGGAGAGAGACAGAAAAGTGAGGAGGGGGAAGAGTAGTGAGGGAGATATGGGTCTGTAGTTCACTTCTTTTTTTTTTTTTTTAATGCTAGGAAGAAGGAACCAAAGGCCAGAAGCCTGCAATCCATTCCTTCCAAGAAAAAAACAAAAACAATACAAGAGAGAGCCAAATTCAAGATCTGAACGTTTCGAGATGCCTGGACACACCTCGTTGAAAAGACTGGAGATCATAGGAAGTAGGAAATACGGACAGGGAGACAGTTCCAGAGTTGACCTGTTGCATAAATGAAGGACTGAGAGTAACAGTTAACTCTTGCATTAGAGAGTTGGACAGAAAAGGGATGAGAGATTGTTGCTAGATGGGTGCTACGCGCCCGTCGTAGAGGTGGAGGGATGCAAGCAGACAGTTCAGAAGAGCGGTGACCATTGAAATAACGAAAGAAAAGAGATAAAGGTGCAACAGTGCGGCGAAGAGACAGAGGTTGGAGGGAGCCAGTAAGAGGAGGAGAGTTGATGTGACGAAAAGCCTTTGACCCTAATTTGGTTGAACTTTTTGGCCTTTTAAAGCTTGTATAGCTTATTGGCAGAATAAGGAAATACTGTGGCAGTACTGTATATCCTTTCATAGCTTTTTTTTTCATGACTTGTACCATGTTCTAGTCTTAATCAGTTGTTACAGCCGAGCACACAAATTGGAGCGGTTGCAGTTTTAGGCCACTGTAAACTGAACAGATTATAATTGTATTTTCTTTGTCTTCTCAGTGTACCAGCTACAACAAGAAGCACCCAAGCCAGTTGCAGTTCTGTTCACTGATCGACCCCCTGACAGTCCCCTACAGTATGGGCTGGAGTACCATGGTAATATTAGCAGACACCGATGCCAGGAGCTATTGACTCGAGAGGGTGCTTACATGGTACGGCTCAGTGAGAAGGCACAGGGTTTCTACACACTTAGTATGCGGTGAGCCTCAGTTTTATTGTATGTTTTATACTGTAACAGATTCCATTCCATTGATTGATTTTTTTTTTTTTTTCATACAGTCCATCTCCTTCATGCTAATGTCCGCACTTCTTGCCTGCAGTTTATTTACTTCTAACAGTTCTTTTTCCTTCTTCAGGTTCAACAATCAAATAAAACACTACAGACTATACTATGATGGGAAGAAGCATTACGTGGGTGAGAAGCGGTTTAACACCCTAAATGACTTGGTAGCAGATGGCCTGGTAACCCTGTATATTGAGCTAAAGGCTGGGGAGTTTCTGAAAGATATTTCATCAAGCTCTTACGTCAATTCACCTCATTATACTCTCACCAGGTCCATCAGGAAGCAGATTCAGAACAGCCATAAAGTGGGGAATAAAGAGGTAAGTATTGTTCTGTTTGTTTTATGGATTTCTGTGTATTGATGTTTAGTTTATCTCCCTGTTGTTATTGCATCTTTAGTGGCTACATAATTACATGATCATGATGTGCATACAGCACTGAGATCTGTGTGTTATTGATGCATCACTTGTGAAGTGATGCATGGTAGTTTAGTGGGTTAAAGTGCTCCAGTCAGATGGAGCCTGTATGTGCTCCACCTGAGGGGTGGTTGGGGTTTATTTCCCACATTATGCCACTCAGAAGTAGGCAAGACTGATCTTTGTTGCCCTAAATGTCAAGACTGAGTAGACTAGCCCCAGGCCCTTACATTCCTGTTTATACAGAGCAAAAACCGGAATGATGGTATTTTGTACTTAGTCATATCCTCAGGCTGACCCAATCACAACATGAATATTGTTACCTGCTTTACTATATAGGAAATGTTAATCTTGCATGCAATACACAGTGTCCCTGGACCTAATGCACCAACTTTAGTAGGTAATTCTGAAGTCACTGGAGGACACATATATTCTTGGAAAAATATTTGTATTCATAATGGTTATGATGTAAGTTTGAATGACGTTGATGATGGGAGACATCACCAGTTTCCACGCATTGTTGCCATCTGTGTGCAATTAGCATTTTATTATTAATGAGATTGACCTAGAAGTATTTTCCAGGTATGCTATAAATTGTCAGACCACAAAAGATATGTTGAAAATTTGTAAATATTCAGTAATCCATGATCGTTGTGAAACTGGCTTTTTTATTTATTTATTTATTTTTTTTAGAATATGTATGTTCTGCAATGATCTTAATATTTATCCCATACAGTTAGTGTATTAAGTTCTGGGACATCCTGTAGCTATACTCTTTTCCCCTTAACTTGGCCCAGATTTTCGTCCTTTTGCAGCTCATTTCTTGTAGCTCAGTGGCAGAAAGACAATAATACAGATCTACCTCCTTTCCATAACACTTCTTTGTGACTGGCATCATATTCTAGCCTTAATCCATTGTTACAACATCAACATTCAAGATGGAAAGACACCAGTTTAAGGCCAAGTTAGGAGTAAAACAGTATAGTACAGGATTGTGTTCTAAATTGTATGTCCATGAAGTTCTTTGTCCTTTCAGTTTTTCATGAATATACCTGTGTTGTTTCTGTCTATCAAGCAGAATAAAAAGCCAGCAGAGGAGAAGGTAGATGGTTCTACATTTTATGTGAGCACTAGCAAGAACGAACCCACAGTGCTTGAGAGTGACCTGGTGGAATCCCCTGAGGCCACCACACAGCGGCCCCACAGATTTAACCTCAACACTTTCACTGGATTGCATTGGTGAGGGGAGCATGGACTTATCTTCCTCTCTTTCTATGACACATACACCTTTATATATTCCTTTCATTACATTATGCCACAGGTCACCCTTGTATCTTGGGTGGGTAGCCTACTCCTGGATCTGAAGTTGCTTCTGATGAGGCAATATGGTATTGGACGATGAATGAATGAATTGAATTTTTTCATTTATTTATTTTATTATTATTATTATTATTTTTTTTGCACACCCCATACTTAAATGAACAGGAACACTAATGATTCTTGGAGACTGAATGGTGAGTGAATGAGAGATTGTGACCCATTTATTTAGGAAGATGTTGGTTCGTTCTCACTCTGTCAATTTTTTTGTGTGCTCTTTGGATCCTACCTAACCCCATACTTAGTTGGAAAAGAGGTCTGGATGATAAATAGTTCTGTGCAGAGACTTATGTATGGTTTGATTTAGTTTATTTACTTATTCATTCATTCATTCACTCATCTTTATTTATTTATTTATTTATTTCAGGTGCGGGTTATGTGGCCACTTCTTGTGGGGTTTAGTGTCTCAGGGTGTGAAGTGTCAGGACTGTGGGTTCAAGGCACACAAGCAGTGCAGCTGTAAGGTGCCAAATGACTGTTGTCCAGATCTCAAAGACTTGCAAAGTAAGTGACATTCTGAGTGACAGTGCCATATTTTGCATTGATAATAATTTTTATATGTTCAGATCTATTTGTCCAAGTCTCACTGCCATACAACAATACACTTTCCCCAATTATTTCTTTGTCTCAAATATTCCAGGTATATTTGGTGTTGACCTGACCACAAGCTTGGGTGGAAGGAGTGGAGCACAGGTGCCAGCAGTTGTGACAGAGTGTATTGCAGAGGTGGAGGCGCGAGGACTTACATCAGAGGGCATCTATAGGGTCCCAGGGTCACAGGAGCAGATAGAAGCACTCAAGTTGGCATTTGAAAGAGGTACTGTAGATGCTTTGATGTAAAGAAGGAAGTGTTGTTTTTGCGTAACCCCAGTTTGCCTTGCCAAGCAGACACATCTACCACAGGCAAGCAGTCATTGTGCAGGGCCATCCATCCCATGCAGTGAACTGATGTTCTCTTGTGGTGGACAGTGCCCTGCTGTGGCAAGGCACAGAGAAGATTGTGAAGGTTGGGTTCTTGGATGGACGCCACCTTTGCGTCTCTCCACCCAATTAACAAGGGTACCATAGTAGACTCCACATCACCCTCTTATTTAGGTAGATGGATGTCATTCAACTTTGTAAATGGTTTCCTTCATTACAGGAAACCATTAGGCTTGTTACCCAGTGCAGTCACTTAAGGAAGAAGTAAACAGCACTACCTTAAGTGAGTGGATGATATTCACCACCACCTGCCGAGTTTGGTTGGTCTGGTCTGGTAGATTAATTCTGATGCATAGTGATGATTGAATCTACATTTCATAGGTGCCACCATGGCCTTTGCCTTCCTTTTTCCTTTGTCTAGTTCCTACCTCACCCCATTAGTATGTATGGAAAAGGGTTCAGTACAGTGGTGACAGTATCAACCTAATTTATATCAGAAATATGCAAGAGGAGAGTAATATGTTCAGGAGGAGTAAATAATTAAGGAGGTGATACAAAGCATCTTAAGTTAGCTAGAATATAATCTTTTCCTCCAGTGTATAATCAGAGATTGTAATTACAGATGGGAACCGAGTCAGCCTGAACGAGAAAGCGGTTGGGGACATCAATGTAGTGGCAGGGCTTCTGAAGTTGTACCTGCGGCTCCTTCCTATTCCTCTCATCACACACCAGTGCTTCACTAAATTACAAATAGTTTGCAGTAAGTTCACAGATACATTTGTAGTGGTATGGTAGTAGTTGTAGCCCAGCTCCAGGTTCATCTGAAATGTAAACCCAGTGGACTACAGGTTGAAATTGTCCTCTTCCTGCAGTCCACCATCATTTTTTGGGGGGATAGGGAGGGAACTGAGATGTTTGTGTAACTGGGCAGTGGAGCCACCCAGTTATATTGGTGCCATCACATTAAGGGGTTTCATTCCATCACCACACCAATACAGTCCTCACTATGTGTCAAATATGTGTTAAAAATATCAACACTTTCCATGCAATCTATATTGTTTTAAGGATCTTGTAAATTTACTCATTTTCATAGTTAGGGACAAAGTTCACCTATCCATATTTAGCTTCATTTGCCTCTCATTCTACACTGCTGACTATTATTTGTAAGCTGAGAGAGGCCCGGTATGCTTATATGCCCTCTTTGCCCATAGGTGATTTACCTGTAAGGAAATGACAGACAAGCTCAAAATCTGAAGTATATACAGTGGAATACCAGGCAAACTTTTGTTCATAACTGTGCCTGTTGCACATCTTTGTTGATGACATTATAAAGTACTGTAATACCAAAAACTTTATATGGTATATTCTGCTGCACAGAACTGAGTGACCCTGAAGGTCGGATATCGAGTATCCGTGAAGTACTCACTATGTTACCCCCAGCTCATTTAGCCACCTTGAGGGCAGTCATCATGCATCTGGGAAGGTTGGTGTATATGTTGTTCATTTATTTTTGTATCATGTAGCTTGTGTTCAGGTTTTATTATGGTAAATTTTTCGTGGCTTAACTATTGTTTGACAGAGTCCAGTGTCCTAATAATGGTGATGATTGTGATAATGATGATGATAATATAACATTAATATGTTCTAAAATACCATATTTTCAAGGGTGTATGAGCACTGTGCAGTAAACAAGATGACAGCCACCAGCCTTAGCACTGTGTTTGCCCCAACACTGGTCCAGTCGGCTGTGTTGAGTGATGACCTCCAGCCAGCTGACCTACTCGTCCTGGCCAACACGTCACTGGAACCCAGGGTGATCGAGGTGCTTATTGTTTATCACCGGGATATTTTCCAGTAAAAGTACGTGGGTAAAGCAGGTGATGAAATATAGCACCATAATGAATTCTGAGGTATTGTATCATATTTGTATGAGGTCTGTGAAAGATTCTAAAAGTGTATCCATGTAAGAAAAGATAAAAAAAAAAGTATGATTTTAATGGACGTTCCAGCAGTGCAAGAGAGTTTTGCATTTGATTTTAAGATGACAAATATTTTTGCCTCATCAGATGCATTTAGAGTACTGCATTTAGCTTGAAGCAGTAACAGCATTTCTTTAATGCTTTATAGTTTCAGAGCACTTTACATTTATGATACATCAAAATGAATGCATTTTCATAATGAGTTTATATCAGCAAAATATTTAAATTTGCCTTTAATGCCTTGTAGCAAATTTCTGTAGTGCCAGCAGTTTGTCATATTGTGTGTGATAATGTGATCATTTTGATGTAAATTAAGCCCAGAACAATAACCAGTTTTTGAGCCAAACATATACAGTACTGGTATTTACTGGTATGTAAATAATATGTATATATATGTACACATACTTGTGGATCTCATAGTGCACAATATTTTATGACTCCTCATTCACCTCAAACTTTGTATCCAAGACAGAGAGTCTCACATGTAGCACAGACACAGGGCATATTTTAAGTAACTGCATTTAAAAATGTAGGGTGATTAACCACTCTAGTCCAAGAGATCCTTTCTTTGTTGAATATAATCACTGGGTGGTAAACTAACCAGAATAAACTGACGTTGTACTGGAGGGGGTCTTGGATGTTGTAACTAATCACATCATGATGAGGGGTCTCCCCCAAGTTGACCAAAATTGTCCATTGGCAGCTTGAAATAAATGATGTCATTGCCAGAACTGGGTTAAAAGAGAATGCCTGTTGGATGTCTTCTGTGATGTGGGTTGCCTTAGATGTTACAAAAGACATTAGATTTTTTTTTTTTTTAACCATATGTACCCACCCTCCACAAAAACCACATAAGATTGGAGTAATTACCAACTTCTGTGTGTATATAAACGTTACAGTGTGTGATACAGTAATCTTTTCTAAAGCTACAGATGCATACTTTGTGCCTTTTTTTTAGATTAATGGTAGAATGGTGTTTGTTACATACTGAAGCTTTTATTTATGGAGTTAATATGTATTGATTAAGTGCAGGAAATAGCATGTAACTGTTAACAAATTGATTGTTGAAACTTTGTTATGCAGTAAACTTACTGATATTTAGAGGCTGTAAGTTTTGTCTCTGGTACCTCTGATATATCTAATTGCCACTGCATTAGGTAGTACACTATGATTAATCTATACTGTATGATAACTTCATTTTTATTTAATCTTCCTGCCATCAGGCCTTGTCACACTGTATGCTTGCTGGTGCAGGTGGAGGTGGATGAGAGTTTTGCATCACTGTAACTCAAACAAATGACCCCACTGGATTTAGGTGGGTGTGAATGGGAACTTCTGTGGGTTACAGTGATGCCCATGACAGTAAGCATTTAATATGGATGGAGCCTTAGACAGTTTTTGCCAGCATTGGAGAGAGGCCAGTAAACACTTTGTCCCTAACTCCTCTCATAAGAAAAGTTTCTCCCAAGGCTGAGTAAAACTGTCTAGTTGTAGCAGGAAAAATGTATAGACATCATGAGGGTGAAAAGATTTAGGTTGTTTAACACTTTCTCTCCAGGGATGTCTTCTTTGCGTCATTCTTGCCATCTCACGACAATTATATTCAGCTCATTCTAGACTTTTTGAACCAGAAGAGTTAGATATAGCCGTCACTAGCCTCTTCGGTTCTACAAATCTGTCCTGATCAGTAGTAGTTCCTTAGGCAGTCTGTCCGAACAGCCCCGTCTGTCCTGAGTTGAACACATTTGTCTGTTAGCGGCAAGAATGAACTGAAAAGGACATCACCTGGCTTCAAGGGATTATACACTACAACATTCAAAGTCCTTAAGTTGTGGAGTATTAAGCTAGTGATGAATCAGACCAAATATCCATGTTGGCTGTTTTAAGATTATTAGATATACACAAAAATTTCTTAACCTAAAAATACTAAGGCAGTAATATTCATCCTTTGAGAAAAAAAAACATCTTAAAACTACCACAGGGTGACAAAATGGCTTTAAAAAGTAGAATAAGAGTAATGTGGATAATATAAGTTTTAAAAGGTGATATGATTAGACATAAATCATTTTAAATCAGACTGAGGTAATGTGTCTTGAGCTACGATCTTAATTTCTGTGTATCAGGGTAATAAGCTTAAATCGCAAAGTGCAGTGCAAACACCCGTTATCTGATGGTCATTAATGGAATATCTGTGAGCGTTAGGTATGGTCAGCCTGCACCTCACATTGCAGAATGCAGTTAACAACAATAGAGAAAGGCCAAACACATTATATCTTTGTCATGTGCTTCAGAAATCATCATAATAAATTAGGGGTTTGCATTCCACGTTACAATATCAGGTTTAAGCATATGACCCTCAGTTTCCATACAAGTTTCACAATAACTGATGGAAATGTAAGCTAATCTAAACTAAGGTAATCTGAACTAAACAAACCATGACTATATTCAGACTGAAGATATTAATGATATGGATCTGTATGTGTCTTTCATGTATATAGCCATATAGTGTAATGAGGTTCTGTTACAAGAGATCGTGTGATAATGAATTTTTCACTGCATTTGGTTTTATAGCATTTCACTAACAGATTTTTAACAGTGATTCAGCTTTAAAAGATTGTAATTTAGTGTTGATGGTCCATTGTGATAAGTGGAAGTATTGGGTGGGAAAGAGACATAGGGTAGAGTTTGAGTTCTTTATTTTCTCCGTTTCAGACTATACTGAACCCAAACTCTGAAGATGGGTTCTGTGTAGCCCAAAACATTAAAGAAAATAAAGAGTTCAAGCTCTAACCTGTGTCACACTCCCACCCAACATTACCACTTGTATTTCAGTGTTCCTGTAGTGGGTTCCTCAGAGTGGCACCTAAGGAAGTGTAAAAACAGCCACCACGAGGTCAGGATGGGCTTTAACACCACTGTCTGTAGTTATGGGATAGTTTTTAGATGAATGTAGTAATATCAGGATGGACTTTTGTGCTGTATATTAATATAATGTATTAACTCCATTACCCTCATGCAATTTTTAGACACCAGGTGGTCTGGTGAGTAAAGACACTTTATCTAGATGACATTGTGAATCATAAGGATCTATTTCCTTGAGGTGGTTGGGGTTTATTGATTATGTAATGCCACTAGAAGGTGTGCATTTGGTCACTTATGTTAAATGTCAGGATTGAGTAGCCCAGCCATGGATTCCTATGCTCCTGGTGCTAAGTTTTTTCACCTCCCACCTTGCTTGTGTGTGGTGTCACTGATGGCACTTCCTTAGATGCCTTTACAATATCCTAACAGAAAAATTAAGGCATTTGGTTATGTAAAAACCCTCTGTTTTATTTATTAATTGGCGGACATTTTTTTGTTGTATAAAATGCTACCAGCAAATAGGTCATCTCCCATCCATAAATGATCTGAATTGGCTATGATATTTTACAGACAGTAGCCAGTTCATTAGTTGTGAATTTACACCAGATTGTCATACTTTGTGTGAGACTGCACTTCTGTTATTGTCACCAATTCTTAATTTAGTTATGTTTTCATATCCCAGTGGATCACGATGAGATCCTTTTTTATTTGAGTCTTGTTGCATCCAGATGATTTTATTCAGCTTAAATAGGCCTCTCATATTGTAACAGGTTTATGAAGCCTGTGCCAAGCCCGTCAAGTTTGAAAATTTTGTCCTAAGGTGAATAAAATTGTCCACACATAGCAAGAACTCGCTGAAAAAGATATCTCTAGGCTGAATGAGAAATGGTACATAGAGTACTGTACATTATGTTTGTAATGTATACAGTATTTTGTATTACCTCGTATATCCAAGCATTATGCCTTGATAATGGTTAATCATGACTATGATATTGTTTATACAGTTTGTTGTGTGTTGTGGAAGTTTTATCTGTAGTTACTGAGAAAGCTTTACATAATGTAAATTCACTTTTAAAATAGTGTGATACTGTATATTGCCTGATAGATGTATCATTATTTACAGCATTTAGTAAAACATCATCATCATCCTGACTCTTTCCCACTTAAAGATGAGTGGAGGTGTTAAATAGCAAGAAATAATTTGAAGTTTTTAAATACTATAACATAATTTACTAGCTTGTTAACTGTTGACTATGTTTTAACTGTTTAAGAGAAACAGTAATGTCACGCTTTGCCCGTAAAATCCTTTCTATAGCAGCATTGCCTTCACCCTTCAAGAGAGGAATGCATTGTGTAAAGCCTCACTCAACAAGTTTTATGTTGATTTTGACATTGATCTGAAACCATGCTTGACTCCTGTTGCTGCAGCATAGTTATAAGTTGTGTGTGCCTAGTGTCCGAGTTTATGATAATGAACTCTGTAAATAATGTATGTTTTATTTCCATCTGTTAGTACAAATTGAGTACTTAGGATCATTATTTGGGCTGTGGCTACGTTTTAATTATTGATGAAAATTTGATGCTGGTCAACTGGTTAGAATGACCCAGTACGGGTAACAGCTTTGCATTGGTTTGTTCCCAAGAGGTGACATGAGGTCTTTGGATCATGTAATGCCATCAGGGGAGGGAGGCTGGTCTTCCACTCTTAAATAATCTGGACTATGGTGGTCAGGTCTCTGGCCCTTGCACTTCAAATGTAGTACAGTAATATGGAATTGGCGTTTATTGTTCCTCAACCATAGTGCAGAGGATTTACACTGCTGGAAATGACCATTGTTTATGAGAATCAAGTGAGTCAAGGTTGGATATGGGATATGAATGTAGATACAGCTGTGAAAATCACTGCTTGAAACTGTAGTGGCACAGACAGGAAATGTATGATAAATTTGGAGGTGGATATATTGAGGTTTTACAGAAAATGTGTCCAGATCACCTGTAGGCATTTTACCACTACTGCTTTTAGTCAGATTCACTTTTCAACTCCAATTTTGTTTGACCCGAGGCACATATTCTTTACTCTTTAGCTGGTGAGGGAGGTTTTTTGCACCTGAGTGAAATAATCTGCCATTTAACCAGATCACTATACATTCATAAACCTAGACCAATGAAGAGGGGTTTTCTGAGGCATAGTAAAGTGATCTGGCATCAGTGTTAATGAGACTGGAGCAGTGGAAGAGTTAATGTTCTGGAACTTTGCATCCTGAGCAGTGTAACTCAGTAGCTTATGTTATACTGTATAAAAAACATAGAAAATGATTTTTATAAGGTGAGAATTTTATGTAATTATTCTAGTCGGAATTGAATGTTACTGTCGTAAACATTTAGCTTTTGTAATTATAGGTAATTATGAATCATTTCATAGTGTATTGCATAATCAGTTGGACAGCAATATGAGTCCATATTTTTCCATATCCCAACCAGATAAATGACTGGATCATGGGAGGTTTAGATTTTCAGTTGGGATAATTCAGTTGTAGTACAGTGTAGACCCAGTAGGTAGTGTATGATGTGTGTTTTGTGTATTGGTTTGGTGTGAGTTTGTTTCTGTATGATTGGTTAATTTAGTAATCATGTCATTTCTATTACCTATTGTTACTTGAGATGGTTTACACTACGACTGATACTTTTATTCATATTCTAGGTGGCATAGGGGGCTTCATAGCACCCCTTACAAAGTTGATTAGTTTGCATTTTACACCATAACATCATCTTGTGTGCTTTTGATATCATTTTAATATCTCTACCCGTCACATTGGTAGCACAGAAAAGGATATTGAAATGTAATGTGCAGGATAAATTGCCATGGAAGAAGTGTAACAAAATCTCCAGTCACTTGAGATATGACCGTTAGTTTTATCAGTCTGTCGTCATCATCTAACTCTACTTCCCACAGACAAATAGAGCGGGTATAATGCAGAAATAAGAAGAGAAAAACAGAAATAATGTATAGGAGAACTAGTAGTAGAGTGCCCTGGGATGTGAGCAATAGTTGTTGTCGTTGATATACAGAGACATAAGTACCAGTATCTTCCCAATGTTTGACCAATACAGAGTGGAAAATTTGGTCCCTCAGAAACATGCACTGGTAGAGGTAGGGTTTTTACTGTATTTCATCAGTTGTAAATATTCTTCAAACAGAACTGGGAAGATTGTTGTTTCTTTGCCTCCACAGAGCATTTCAAAAAGCATAAAATTATTGTCAAGATGATACTAGAGTTCTAATGGATGGAATTGTAAAGAATAAATAGAAAATGAATTAGTACTGTAGATGTTTATTTAGTGGGCACTTAGTAAACATTGGTGTCAAATATAAGGCTGTTGAGTATTTAAAAAATGCAGTACAATATACCATAATATTTTTGGCTAAAGTTCAGTGCCTCAGATCCTGATTCGCTTCCGTCCCACAGATACATCAACTAATACACTAAAAATTCCCATACAGTTTTTGTAATATATTGTGTAGTTTTCATTATATATACAGGTAATCAAGTATATCTTCTGTGTCATCTGTACTCAGGCATTTGAAGTACAGTACATTATTTTGCCATACTTATTACAATGCAGTACTGTACGCAGAAACGAGGGCATATATATTTTTTTCCCTTGTAGCTCATTTTCCTCTGTTTGCTAATATTTCGAAATTAGAAGAAACTTGGAATGTGTCTCAGCCCATAGTTGGTCTTCTTTGATGTGATGTGTCAGGAAGGAAGGATATTGACAGACTTGCCTTGTGTGTGAGGTAGACTATCCACCTATCCATATACAGCAAGATGCCACAATCCCATAAGGGGTGACCATTTGTCTTTGAGCTAGTTTTTTACGGGGAGGGACACTAACCCTCCGTCATCCCACTCGTTGACACAAAGGGAATGGTAGGACAACTTTTGTCCCCGAGTGTCTGTCTGTTTGTCTGAGTCTCTATCTGTATTTATCAGTCTATTGCCAGATGCCTTAATCATGATAGGGGTGGCCACAAGCAAATCACATCACCAATTTTACCTTCAGGAAGCACCTCCCCTGTCCTTCCTAACATCCTTCATATGCCCTTGGTACCTGTATACATTAACATAGCTAAGTACAAATATTACTATCTAACACGTTTCCTATGTTATGCTGTGAGTTAAGAAAGCACTGCTGAATGAAAGTTGTGTATGGTGAAGGGTGCTAAATAGTTATTTGTTAGTTGCCCATCGAGTAGCACTTTACAGATTGTTAGGTCATCTTGATACAGTTTATATTTTATTCCATATCCAATACTGTAAATCACTCTATATATTATGCACACGTAAGGAAAGTTCCATGTTACACACTCACTCACCCCTTTGAACCAGCCTATGTGAGACAAGTGATATACTCCTTTTACTTTAACATGGCCTAAAATTGCCATTTATCCATCTTGAATGCTGAGCTGTAACAAGAGATTAACACAAGAATATGGTGCTAGTTATGAAGAAGTGTTATGGAAAGATGTAGATCTGTAGTATTGTCGTTTTTTGCCACTGAGCTGCGTGAAATAAATTGCATCAGGACACAGATCTGGGCCAACTTAAGGTTAAAGAACTTTAAAACTTGTCTCATATACAGTGGTTTGAAGTAGTGAGCAGATTCATAACAGAACTTTTCTCATGTATACATTAATACAGCATACATGTAATTTGCTTTGCTCAAAAAGCTTGTTGATCTTTAACCCTTTCATTTAAATCATCAGGGTGTATTGAGATTAAGTCAGGAAAGCGCAGCACCCAACTGATAAGATTCCTTCAGAATTGTCACACTTTGAATATGATTTGAATTTTGCACTGATAGCTGATTCAGATTGTTTTTAGACCATATTTCCTCATTTCAGATTGTTTTTAGACCATATTTCCTCATAATAATTTCACCAAGTTCATATAACCATCATGAACCAATCCATCTGGCCAGTGCAATGAGAGCCCTGTTATCGGGAATTTGTTGGTCAGGTCACCAGATTGAAAGGGTGACTTAGATGTTGAATTTTTGAACCTGGCTTATTACAGTCTATCAGTCTTTTATCCTTTCTAGATGATCCTGTTGTTGAGATAGTGTTACTTTTGTGCTTTTTAGGTAATGGAAAGTGTAGAGCATTTTATCCACGCAATATATATCACGTGTATAGTACTTAATTATCAGGCAGACCAATTGTACAATGTTCGATAGGATTGGAATGTTGTGTTTCTGTTTCTGAATCACCAATATATAACACAGCACCTTTTGATGGTGTTAAGTATAGCAGAGGTGTTTAATTATTCAGCCTTAACTGCATAATTATTGAAACCTTTGGGGTGTAGATGTAAAAGAAAAAAACATTAATAGTAGTAGGGATTCCAGCCATCTATTCACATGATGTAGTGTTATCATAGGCAGCACCACTGGGGAAGCTGTTGATAGTTCTCCTCTTATGTGCTTCTCTGTCCTTGTTTGAGCCCTACCTCACCCCATCCTTAGGTGGGAAAAAGGTTGTGATGATGATGATGATAATGATGATGACAGCATTAGGAAAAAAAATAGGGTGGATGTAGAATAGTGAGTGGCATGGACTGGGATGGTGATGGGTGATAGGACATAGTGAGATAAGTGTGTTCTGTAAGGATGGATGTTTCAAGAGGCAGTACTGGTGGTGGGAAGGTGTACATCAAGGAAGTTTAATTGGGGGGGGATAGAGAAATGGATGGGTGTAGAGGAGAGGGAGGGCAGACTTTCATAGTAGTGGTTGATATAGAAGGGCTGCAGTAATCCAAAAATGGGCATAGTAAGATAAATAATTGGAGTGTTTTGCATTATTTTTTTATGTGTCTTATTCAGAGCATAGATTAGACAGTTTGTCCCCTGAGGCCCAGCAGTCCAATGTACCACACACCTCATATTACCACTTATACACTAACGGTGGAGTGAGACCCAGCAGTCCAATGTACCACACACCTCATATCACCACTTATACACTAACGTCCACCGTCCATATTCAGTACTTGCTAGAGTTGTCTCATTCACATCTGATGTGATGATTTTGTAAGTTGTTTTCATGAGCTAAAACTCGTCTGGAGATGTCAACAGTAAATATAAGTGATGTCATTATATAGGAATTTCATGGTAACTGTTGTAAGAATAGACCTGCTGAAAAGTAATAGAAAGTGTTGGAAAAAATAATAGGAAATATTGGCAGGCCAGACCTAAACCAGTGACGTATAATTATAGTGATTTATGTCAATGTTGATGCTCAGGGGTAACTTATCGATTTGACCCTCACCCTCCTACCTGCCTGACCCCCCCTTCCCGTCTCCCCCTTTCTCCCCTCCCTCTTTCCTCCTCTCCCCATC
This sequence comes from Birgus latro, assembly GCA_018397915.1. Taxonomy (NCBI): domain Eukaryota; kingdom Metazoa; phylum Arthropoda; class Malacostraca; order Decapoda; family Coenobitidae; genus Birgus; species Birgus latro. Next base: position 21,694 of record JAGKTI010010303.1, read on the forward strand.
TCTTCCTTCCTCTCCTCCTCTATTACCTGTCTCTTCCTCCCCTGTCTTTCCTTTCCTTTCCTCCTCTCCCTTCTTCCCCCTCCACCCCGATCTCCCCTCCTTTCCTCCACACCTGATCCTCTCTTCCTCTTCCCTCCTCCCTTTCGTGCCTTGCCTCCCCTCTGCCGCATATCCTGATCCCCTTCTTCACTTTCATACCTTCACTCCACCTTCCCCTCTGCCTCTTCCCTCCTCCGCACCTCACCCCTCCTCCTTCCCTTCTCTCTCCTCCCTGCCTCACCTCCCTCCTTCCCTCACATCTCCCTGCCTTCTCCTCCTTGCTTCCGTCCTCTCGCAGATTATGCCGAAAATAACGCAAGATTTTCATTTCCAGTAAGGGCAAGGCGTGAAAGTTATAGGAGCTTCAACGTCCCTTGTTCTCACTGCAAAGTAAATTATGGATAGCGAGAAGCAATTGAACTTATCCCCTATAGTGCGGTTAACGAATTTTATATTTTATTCTTGCTACCTCCAGACGATTTTATTTACCCAAGAAAATCCTCTAAGTGTTTCTCTCTCTCTCTCTCTCTCTCTCTCTCTCTCTCTCTCTCTCTCTCTGCCTAACGTCGTATTACTCGGCCTGAAATGATGAAGACTGCGCATCCTCTGAGTGGCTGACTGGTTGCTAGGGCAGTTGCTAAGGACGCTCCCTGCCACCACCACCACCACACACACACACCCTGCCCACAAAACATCTTAAAGAAACACGAACACAAAGAAACACACACATGAACACAAAGAACACAACCTTATATATCCACAAGCAGTGTTAGGTAAGCTGTTTATTTTGTGTCGTCTGTAGATTTCGTCATTTTTTTCATGACGTATATTTTAGAAATTTTAGAAGGCAGTGAAATTTCAGATTTGGTTCTTAATCCCTCATAGACTATGTAGATGTATTCTCCAACTATCTCAAAAATTTAAACAGCTTTGTCTATAATAGATCTGTCTCAGTGATACATATATATATATAGCCTTGTGTTCAAAAACTTATATGCTGAAACTGAAATAATATGTAAAAGACTGTGACACTTCCTCCTGACCGATTTATATTGCGTATCACTGCTCCACTTCTTCAATAAGTCCATTTATTTTTTTTTTTTTTTCTGTGGCCAGTTTTTGTTACCACCAGAATATTTAATTAGAATTAGGAATGAATATTAGTACTTAGAGGGTTAATCAATGGTCTATCTTGCTCCCCTAGTTTAAAAAAAGTAAATAGAAGAAGTCCGTTTGGAGATACTAAGAGTAAAAATGCGTCCTCAGGCTAAAGGGATAACGTGCTGAAATCAATAATCCCCTAATAAGGAGGATGTTTAAGGGAGCCTTCTAGGTCCACGCCAACTTCCCTGGTATCCTAGTAAGGAAGGTGTTAGGGAGTCTTCTAATTCCACGTCCCTGGTATCCTGCAACTCGCCCCTGATGTTCAATATATGGATGGGATGGCAGGTGGGTCGCGTGCAGCTGGGGCAGTGTTATGTTGACGGTATTACAGTATTAATATTAACCAGCCATATTCAATAATAAATCGTTGAGGAAGAGGTGTTAGGGAGCCTCCTTTGCCGACGAGAATACGAGCCCCAGTAATTACAGATGTGCAGTGAGGCAGGTGTGAAGGAAGATGAGGCAGATGAAGAATTAGAACAAGAGGACACAGGTGGAGAGACTTGGGAGAACAAGAGGAGACGGGTGGAGGAAGAAGAAAGAGAGAGAGAGAGAGAGAGAGAGAGAGAGAGAGCATGAAGGGCGATGTCGTGAAACTGGATTTATACAATTTCGACCAGCCACAGCACCAAGCCTATCCATACATCCTTACCAGCCCACGCTCCCTTGAGGCATGCAGGAGGCTTGAGATAAAGGTTAGAGTTTGATGGTTATAGAGACTGATAATAGATAAATAGATAGAGACATAGATTGATTAATATGGACAGATAGATAGACTGATAGATAATATTTCCCTGCTCTCTCTCCCTCAGCCAGTGGATCTGTTATACCAAACCAGAGAGGAATACGATGCCCTTCACCCAGACCAACCTCTCCAGCAGCGCCTCGTAAGCTATCACGCACAGGAAAGACAGAGATTGAGTACGTTGTGTTTTTGGCTTTCACTGTTCTCATTCTTACTACTACTTTTACTACTACAACTGTTACTACTACTACTACCACTGCTACTGCCATGCACAGAAGAGGTGTAGACTAAGTAGGTTATGTTTTTTGGCTCTGTTCTTTCGTTTCGTTTCGTTTTTGAAAGCTCCAACATGCTTGCATCCGCCGGCCTTGGTCACCTAATGGCGGCTCTCCATGCTGCTCGATCTTTGGCAGCCTCCCTGTTCAATCCCTTAACCCTGAGGTCACACTTAATGACCTCGTCCCATGTCTTTCTCGGTCTACCCCTCCCAACCCC